>JAFBJT010109244.1:0-49890 GCA_016785325.1 Chascanopsetta lugubris
TTGGTTTGTAACATTATTGCCAGAAAATGTACCATTGCATAAGAATTCAATTTTTTTATTTTTTTTTTTGCAGAGTCGTGCTAAATAAGCAAAGGTCAGACACACAGGCATCAGTGTTATCTCCCGAGTGCAATGCATCACATTAAAAGCCTGACCCTGCCCCTTTCCTAAAAGAGAAAACTATGGAAAAAAGAGGATTTTAAACTAGTTGCACCAGATTTGACTGGTGAATTGATGGAGGCTCATTCCCAAGATAGTTATGTCGCAGTCTCGCAGTCCTTTCTGGCAAGAACCACTAGAATAGCTGAAGAGAGGTGAGACTGTACTATTGGGACATAGCGATGGTCTGTCTAAAACACTGAGAGGAAAAGTCTATATGCTGACAGTGTGTTTTAAGCAGGCAGCATACCTGCCCTGCTGTGACTGACAGTGGAAAATATTATGTCCTCGTCATCATCATCATCATCATCCTCCTCCTTTTTCACAACAACATGGAATATTCCCCCGGCTGGAACGGTGGCCGCTGGATTCCTCAGCAGAGTGAGGAGGAAGTGATGACGCAGGAAGGTGTCATCGTTCAGTTTGCTGTCAAAAGCAGCAGCACTTTCACATGTTTCTCCCTTGGCAGCGCAGAACCAGCAGGAATATATTTTCCACTGTCAGCAGAAGAAAATCAGACTGAAAAACGCACACCGTTCTAAAATAGTGAAGCAGTTGTAAATAAGCGGTGATTAACCATGACGTGCGTTCGGGAGTGATGACAATACAAACAACTGCCAGACGACGCTGGCTGAATAGTTTCCTCCACATAACCACGTCTATCTTTAAAAGTATGATTCTTACGTAACGGCCACCATCTGAAATGAGTAGTTTAACAAGGTAACGCTTTCATTCGTGTTCTCATCAAGTCAGTTACATAAGCAGATAGTATGCCCAAGTCTGCACGCAAGGAATAAAGACAGGATATGCAAGCTTAAAGGCCCATTTTGTGTAGGATTTGAGTGAACTTATTTTGGTTTCTATTGGCAGAAATGGAATATGAAATGATTATCCTGATGTTTTTTATGAGAGAATAGTCCCCGGGATGAATCAAACCATCTGCAGATAAGCAGGTGATATAACCACACACTCTGTGGGTCATTAAAGATGATTGACAGGGATGACTTCGATGAGTCTCTTACCATCTCATCAGGAAAACTTTGCAGAATATGCCTTTAACACTCGAGCACTCAGTACATAAAGTTGACGCAAAAAATAAAGGAAGCCCTTTTTAGAAAATGGTCTTTTAACTTCGCCTTGGACGATATCTCGACTAATGGCAAGGCTTGGGACCTATACACAGGCCAGCCACTAGAGGGCAACAGGTCTACCTTTTAATCATATGGTCTATACATAAAACAGAAGCTTGTGTAAAGTGCGGAGTAGCTGCTTTAAGTTTCTTCAAGTTCCATTGTGTTACCCACGTATTGCTAATTTATCAGACTCACTATGTGTAATCTAGCTAAAAGTTTAATCATGAGGTTACACCAGTGTGTGACTCAGTCATCAGCTATGAGCTCACCACTGTATTCCCCAGCTGCATTCAGTCAGTGGCAGCGCATAAAGTCCATCTGCAGCAGAGGAGGAGGAGGAGGACGATGACGCAGGAAGGAATTATCACTTTTCTGTCAAATCGGTGGCAGCAAACTACAAGTTTACACAACTGATGCAACACATTTTATTGATGTCACTGCACAAGGAACTCAGTGTTTCCAGTGCCAAGGCGTTGTAAGGCTAAAATCTCACACACATGAGGTCAACAAACATTTGTTCCCGGTGATTTTTATTTCTAAATCCTGGAAACGAGACTAAATGTGGACTAAACCGTTTCTTAGAGGAATTTCTAGAGTTCAGAGTCCGACCGGATTAAACGCGTGGAGGCCCCCGGCTCGCCAAAACTTAGCGTCCTGTTCTAGAGCTGGGGGGCCCCTTGTGAGGCCTCGCTTACAGCACAATGATTGGAGGGTGCGACGGTTACGTAACTCAGAGGTGTCATGTGAAGTTGTGTGAATGTGAAGCCTTGTCCCCCCCAAGAGAGGAACGTATGTGGGGCAGGTCTGACAGTGAGGTGTTGTGTCACAGCACGTCAACATGCAGCTTGTCTCAGAGGCCTTCTCTGACACTTTGTGGTCCCAACACTTTTCTCTTTTTACCATTTAACTCCCAACGATGCCTAATTATCCCCAAAGGTTAAAGTGTGAAGTATTAAGTGACATCTAGTGGTTAGGTTTCACGTTGCAGCTTTATGGGACCTTTTCAGTTATCATTAAAAGTGAAGAGGTGTTTACTTTGCCCATTCTGGGTGACTGTTAAAACATGGCAGCCCCCATATAAAAGGATTCACCCTTGACCTTTAAAGGTCTAGTGTGTAGAAAAGGAATATGAATACACCGGAATATAAGAACTGTTTGTTTCATTAGCTTTAAATGTGTTTTTTTTATATGTACATAGGAAGCAGGTCCCCTCTTCTGAGGCAGCCATGTTGTACCACCATGTTTTTACAGTAGCCCAGAGTGGACAAATTTTGAGTTGTCATAATATCTGAAGGCTGCCAGAGGTTCTCATTCATGCTTGGTAGGGTTTTCATCTGCAACAAATAATTTCCCCTGTAGAGGTCACTAAATCCCATAGGCCCTATACCTTTTGAAATTCCACCTTGGTTGTCTGTTTTTCCCATTTATATCCCTCGACCAAAATCCCTTTGATATGTATCACACATGCAGTGTAGCACTGTGTTTTGACTTCAGAACCCAAGCCTCACTTTGAATATTGACTTTCACTCAGCATGTTTCAATGGAATATTGCACCTAACTCACCCTGCAACCTTTGGTGGTTACGCGTATTCTGCATTACCCTCCTCTTCTCACGGTAACAGTTCTCAGGTATGTTTTCCTGCCGCCTTTTGGACGTGTGGTTTGGTGTGGCTGACGGGGCGGCAGGCAGCTCTCCTGGCTCACTGTGTTTATGCAGGTGCAGGACATTCGGGACGCGCACCGCCCTGCCGAGGGGCTTTTCAGAGCGGCCAACCCTGCAGTATTAGAGAGGGGCCGCCTATATGTGGCATTTGGTGGGACAGCCCAGAAAAGGCATTTCCTCAGGTTACTGGAAATGTGGCAGTAAAACAGTGGTTTGAAAGTCAGTCAAAGACAGCAGAGTGGGAGATGTTTGAGTGGCAGGTGAGAAACTGGTGTCTAGGGATATGTTGCACGATGACATCAGCCGCGGCAAATGCGCGATGCATCATCCACCATATATTCCTCACTCTCATAATGTTGGATTAAAAAAATACTTCTCATACCTGATCTGAGACAGATGTCAGGAGACAGTGACCTGAGCACAAAGAACAGTGTTGTGTCTCAAACTGGACACTTCCCCTCAGTGCATTCACATGTAGGAAACACTGTGTACACAGATCAAAGCAAACACAACCGCTGTGCTTTTACCAGAAATGATGATGGTTGTCCAGCATGTGACCTCAGATGTCACCATTTTTCCAATTGGAAAAAAAGCCCCAGCATACAACACAAATATTACAAAAACACAAACAATACATGTATATATGTGATCGAACATAATTGTAAGGTTCATATTTTGAGAGTATACATCATCATATATGATACATACAGCATCATTTACTGCATTTACTCACTGGGCATTTCACCGTGCTTCATGTGGCACAGTTTCCTCCCACATTCACACAGGTGAGGAAAACTTTCACTTCTAAATTGCCTTGAGGTGTGAGCCTGAGCGTGAATAGTTTGTCTGTCATAGACCCATGACCTGTTCACGTCTCCATCACTCTGAGCTGTGATTGGCTCAAACCATGAGCGGGTGGAGATAATGTGCGACAACACAGGGACAGAAAGGACAAGCTATCTTTTTATAAAAGACAGACCAGAATGCATGTTATATCTGAAATGCAGATACTACGATATTTGGTGCATGAAAATCCTCATAGGATATTGGCTATTATTTCCGATGTTTTGCGTTAAAGGCCCAGTCTGTAGGATTTAGTAAAAACGAGTGGTGGAGTTAGATATCTACACTTCCAAAAAATATCAGTATAATTGTCTTTTATTGCAATTTTGACCATTCTTAAGACCCTTCTTACACTTTGTGTTTCACTTCTTTACTTTTATTTATTTGTACTGAAAATTAATATTTAAATCATATTGTTTTGTAAATAAACAAAGCAGCCTCTTGATTGGATGGATCAACATGTGAATCGAGCCTATTGGCCAAACCAGACCTACCCATTTAAAACATTCCTAGTAGCTCGTTAAAGTTCACCACTGGAACAAAGTTCTTACATTTTCCTCAACAGAAGATATAGCTCACTCCTAAAAAACATGGCCCCCTGATAGTCCACATATGACAAGAGGCCGATTGTGTGTAGGCTTCATCGGCAGGAAGCATAGGAAAGACGACTAACACTGCTCTGCTTGGCTTACTCTGATCTGTAAGACGTTTCCGGGATCATGAATTCCTCCGGTTTATTCAGCCAACAGAAGAACCGAGGAAAGAAGGGGGAGGAGGACCGAAGCATATGAGAGGGAAAGTCGTGTCCAGTCAGCACTGACGGCGTTAAAAAGCCTGCAGCATTATGGATAATTGGAGATTACTGGTCAGATAAGTGGATTGAGCAGAAAGGAGTGTGGGGGGTCCAGAGATGTGAAACAACAGATCCCCAAATGAGGCAGAAATTCATACAAATCATCAGAGATGCCACGTTCATTAAAGGGCAGCCTTGGCAACTTGAAGTGAACTGAAAAGCGGGCTTGTTGGCTTCCGAGTTTTGGTCAAACCGGCATCTCTCTGCAACTGCTCACATCGACGACCTACTCTGCAGCTGGCTGCATTGGCAGGGTCTGACATGTATACTGGACATTTATAATGTTTTCCACTTTAAGCAAATGATCTTTGGCTCGGCTTAAAATGAGCATACACACAATGAGCTGTTCTGTTGCTGCACTGGTTCAACACAGATGCACGCCGAACGCACACCTTAAAAAACACACACGCGCCCGTGCACACACACACACACACGTATACTATATCGGAGGTTAACTTGACTCAACCAGGTTGAGAAATTTGAAAGAAAACAAACAGGATTCCAGAGCGCTTCGGTGTGGCGTGAGACTGCCGGAGTGCAGCACAAAGAGAGGCCTGTTCGCCCTGTACACGAGCATTCCAGCTAACAGAACAGGCTCTGGGACACTGTTGACCTAAGCTACTTTAGAATGTTTGTGCAATAGCTTTTGACCACTTGATTAAAAATATCGTTTGATGGCGGAGCGGCCCCTGTCCTAGCGAGGGGCAGTTCTGACTGGTCTGAGCAGAGCAACACTCCTGTGGCATGAAGGCCGGGGCTGTGATGAGGAGGTGAGCACCTGGAACACTGAGCCACAGTCCAAACACCGAGGATGATGATCATCATCATCCAGGGCTTCATTCTTCACTCATTATATAACGTCGGCCCCTCTGGAATATGTATCACTTCAGACAATGAGCTCGCTGACCGACTCTGTCTCACACTTGTCCCATGCTGCTGGTACAACTGGCCTCCATGTGACTGGAATGATTGGTTTACACTGATGTTTCCCAAACAGACAATATCAATCGTTTCCAGGAATCACACGAATGGGATTCTTGTATGAAACGGTGAACTTCCACAGTGTTTCCCTGTTCCACAGTGTTTCACATAGCTCATCAGTGTGTAGGATTTAGTGGCATCTAGTGTTAAAGTTGCCTGTTGTATTAGGCCACCGCCAAACCCCAGTCCTTCATTTATTGTTCAAACTCAAAGGGATTTTAGTTTGTCCATTCTGAACTGCTGTAAAAAAAACTTGCTGGTGCAACATGGCGGCCTCCATAGAGAGGACCTGCTCTCGATGGGCTCATCCTACACAAATGAAAACAACAATATACACATAGTACTGTTTTACATTCCATTTCTGCAGATGATATCACCAAACACTTTGCAGGATTCATCACTAATAGGAGGTTATTTTGCTTTGAGCTAGTTTGTGTCATGTCTTAGGTGCACATAATCCACTTAATGCTAAAGTCTTTAATTCAGCTGCCCCACAGAAAGTGGATGGAACTATGGAGCACACAATAAATCAAGTTGGTTGAGAGAGACTGATTGATGGTTTTGGAGAATTTTTTGTTGGATTGTTTCTGGAAAGTGTTTTTCAGTTTATGAAATATTTACCACTGTTATACAGAAGCCTTGAGTTGAAATGAGTATATCCCAATGAGAAGTGAGATTTCAGATCCCTGCTGCGCCAATGAAAATGTAGATAATGGCAGAGAACGTGACCCACTCTCCTCTCCTCCAGCCAACTTCAAGGAAATGCCCTTGAGCACATTTCTGTAACGTCCAAATGGGTCTGCTGGAGCTGCCCACTGGATCAACAGTAAAGGACTGTGGTTGTGAGGGGCAGGGGCCAGGTATGAATGTGTGTAACTCTGTGTGTGTGAACTGGGGTCTTGATGAAAGAGAGAATGTGTACTTGGCAAATATTCCCAGGATAAATTAAGGCAAAGAGCTAAAGTCTTTACTGAGATCTAAAAGGAAAACATCTGATGTGGAGGCAGATTTGTGCCTTTGAGGGTCGGACTGAACCGGTCGCACAGCGGCAACATGGGGACGGATTTAGGTGAAGTCCTGTTTGGACGACGTGTGTCTTTGGTTGTGTCGAATGGGTCTCAACCTTCAAAGAAAATCCAATTACAGCAGCAATCAATCTTCTTGTCAAAGCGAGAGTAACCCTATTTTATCACTTCAAGTAGTTATAATAATCTCTTAAAGAGCCATACATCATCTCGTTTTGTCCTCCAGTGATCTTTTTTCCTTTTGTTTGTTTACGCAGTAATCATTTTATTTACCTCATATTTATGTAATCTCATCTAAAAATGTCATCTAAAGGATACAGCTAAGTTGATTATTGTCCTTGTTAGTGTGTTGGATTTAGTGACATCTAGTGATGAAGTTGCGTGTTGCAGCTGAAAACCCCTCACAATTACAATGACAGGTATTTGGGTACAGGAGAAAGTATGGTAGTCTTCATTAAAGCTGAAAAAGGTGTTGAGTTGTCCATTCTGGGCCACTGTAAAAACATGCTGGTTAATTGTTTCTGTAATTCCATATATGTCAAAACAAACAACGTTTTTGAAGCTCTTCAATGAAATGAATGATTACGAAAACTCAATAGTACAAAAAGGACAGATGGATGGATGCAGAGATCTCATTTGTGATGGCCATTTTCTTTCAAATGTCTCGGATCTTTAATGAGTTATTTTTCTGTCTCATCCATCCATCTCGCCATCCATCCATCCATCCATTCATCCATCCATCCATCCTACGATGGGACATCCTGAGCAGATCCCAGACAGTGAAATGGAAACAAGTAGTCTGAGAATCCCCCCGGTGTGAAAACCTGACGAACATATCACATCATTGTGAGTAAACTCAGGGCCTCCTCCCTCCTCCACCCTCTCCCTCTCGTGAGTTCTCCGTCCACCTCTCCACCGTCCACTCCCTCGCTCACACACTTATTCCCCCTGTGTCTCTTACAGACTTGCGGTTAATCACGTTAGTGATGTGTTTGTGACAGCAAGCTGTGTTTGCCGAGTGGCCTTCACCCGGACCACCGCGGCCGTCCCGCCCATCAACCCCTCTTAACCTTTGACCTCCACAGCCCCATCTGCCTACTCAAATACTCGTGCACACAGTCCTCACACCTCTGGTTGTGTTAGCTTTGTCCGCTGCTGACGTCAAACGTCTTTCAGTGCAGCTGATCAACAGGTATATTTCACTCAAGGGCTCAGGACCAGGATCTGTAAACAAAGGGTCTGAACTCCAGGTTAAGGTTAGGGTTAGTTGGGTTTTTTTTCAGTTGGTTAAACAACTGAAAAAAAAAAAAGATTTCCTCCCACAAGTGGTGGAATCTTGGTTTCAAATCTAAATTTCCACTGACGAAAGTAATGTGATTCTTTTTCACAGAGAATTATTAATTCTGTTGCAAACGGAACAAAACATGCATAAAGCACAATGCTGCAAAAACAATAGGCCTTCCCACATCCGACCACTGATCTCCAGTACTTTCAATGCAGCTGGCCCTGCCATGGGAAATGCCTGGTACTGCATCTGTAGCCATAGCAACACTTGATGGTTCATGCTGCTGCCAACCCAGCTCTTCACATTGGAATAAAACTGTATCTGACAGTGTAGAGGGGAGACATGAGCAATGAGATATCCATAGGAAGGTTTTCTGTCTGAGGCGATGACAACTTGACCGTCAGTCTCTTCTGTCCCACCACTTCCACTGGGTCAAGGCAGTGTCTCCGTTCTGTGCCAGATCTTCCCTTTGTCCACTCTCTCCCTGTCAGCAAGTGAGGTTCTGCAACCCAAAGATCCCACTCCTGAGAAAATGGCTGATGGCCCCACTGGCCTGTCAATCAGGTGAACCTGACGATCTGACAGGTCTCACATTCACATGGAGTCTCTGGGTTATGTTATTGCACAGCAACTTGTCTCATCTAATGCCTTCGCCATCTCATTAGCTTGCTCTGAGCACATTTAAACATGTTGGACAGCACACGGCCACAGCACCATGGAAGGAAAACAAACCGAAGGAGCGATGTCGATTTGTTTCCCTAATTGCTCAAAATGATGCAGTTTGGAGGGAACAGCATGTAGCTAACTCCACTGGCATGTTTTTCTTGTTTCATCCAAATCCCCGCCCCCCCCCCCCAAAAAAAGTGAGAATAGTTCAGGAACCCAGAGCCGAATTCCTGCAGACCCCCATGATAAACGGCCACGATTTATTACTCACTGTTATAGAAACCAAAAATCAAACAGAGACCACTGCACCAACTCCCACCACGGTGAGGCCTCAGAGTTAAATCCTCACCACTGCATAACAATAACAAGAGCAAACGCTTGGGAAGGCCTCACTACGAGTGTGTGCATTGGATATGTGTGTGTGTGTGTGTGTGTGTGTGTGTGTGTGTGTGTGTGTGTGTGGTCTGACCGATGCCCACATCCTTCCAGAGTAGCAACATGGCCACCTAGGAGACACACTTCCATTCCTCAATTACCTCCCTGCCTTCCTTCTCCATTCCCACCAACAGCGAGGCGAGTGGTTGGAGGTTCTGACGTCTCTTGCAATGTACAAGGTCACCAAAGTTTGTCTTCCTGCATTTCTCCTCCCTGGTTACATTTCTCTCTGCAAACTGTAACCGACGTACATGGGAGATGATTGGAGGTGAGCAAACCAGACTGGTATTTAAACGGGTTCACACGGGGCGTAAAATAAGACACGGGGGTGAACGGAGATGTGGGTGAAGCCCTGTTTTATGATCTGTGTGTCACCGAGGAATAAATCAGCGCGCTGTCCGTGTGACCGGTAATTACACTCAATCAGAGGAGACTGAGCCCGGGAGTCGGCTCACACGGCCGAGATACAAGCTCTGCATTATAGCCCTATGGCTCAACGTCGAGGAACAAATAGGTGGTGCATGGGGCTGAGATATGTTTAAACTGTGATCAGAGCAGGATAACACTTTTTTTTTATGTTTAAGTGTGTGATTATTTTCTCCATGCAACACACCCAGTCTAATGAAAATATACTAGTATCCCTGTGATCAAGGGTGTAACTTTGGACTGAGTTCTGGTAGAAACATTTCTCGTTGCACAACGAATATGAATAGTCGCTTTATATCTGCACGCACTCTTACTTTTTCACCGTTTCTTACATAACAAAATACTCAAAGAACACAGGTCTCGTCCATTACAGAGAAAACGTGTTGACTTTGTGTCATTTTAGACCAGTTGTTCAAATGTAGTTTTGGTCTGGTGCAGTAGTTGTACTGGGATTTTCAGAGGATATGCATCAGGTTGCGTTGTTTTTATTGCCACAAGTAAAAAAGTAAATATGCAAAACAATACCAGAACTATGCAAAACCCTTCAGAACTACCATCAAGCAATGAAGGTGGTAGTAGACGAGGACCTAAATCAAATGCATCATGTAACTATTATTATTATTATGATCATGGTTATTGATATAAACAGTGTTATTATCGCTCTCCATCCATCTGTATAGCATTGCCATCATCTTTGCACAACAATGCATAACCCATATCTGCTGTTTATGTACTATGTATTTATATTACATTGATGTATATGTATCAGATAGTGTTTGTCACTATCCCCTGTATTCACATATACCTTCCTTTTTACCCATCTTCACACAATCATGGCCTAAGAGGAATACAGTGTCAGCCACTGAGGCAGTGCATCTACTATACCATCTGAACATGCTCCATGACAGTTGATTATTTGTTTTCCTGCTCTCAGCTGGTAAACAGCTGCATACAGGTGGACCAGTGGCTTTCTGCAGTGTTTGAATTCTGACTTTGAAGCAGCAGGTGAGAGCAGCGGTTTCCTCTCAGCGTGGAACATCCTGTCACATACCTGAGAGCTACTTCCTCTTCAGGAAAACATCAATATTTACCAGAATACACACGAGCCTCTAAATCTTAAAAAAAAAAAAAAAAAAAAAGAAAAACTCCTCCTTTTACCTGCAGGCATGTTTTTTCTGTTCTGGTGCCAGTTGTCATCCCGCAGATGCCAGCTGTACCTCATCTTTATTTATGACTCCTCTACATATTTCTTTTCACAGAGAGTACACCACAAAGATGGCGTTTTAACAGCAAACATGCTGCATTCCTCCTGCTGGTCTGCAGCTGGACTCATTCCTGGGCTGCTGAGAGGAATGCTGCCCTCTGGGGCTCTGAATCAGACCTGCACATCACAAGTCAGCCACCATGGACGGAGACATGCTCACCCTGATGTATCAGCAACACACACTGATGAGATAATCATGTCACATGATCTAAAGTGATACATAAATGTTGATCCTTGGTGAATTTTGAAAATCTTTGAAACCCATTGGAATGATCAGTAATACATTTTATTTGTATATAAGATCTAATGACTAAAACACACTTGTTATGAGTGTGTCGTCACCTGAATGAGCAAATGTTGTATTCATTATATTGGAATTAGACTTTTATACTTGCACCAAAACCAGTCCTCTCTACGGAGGCTGCCATGTTTAACATGGGCTGGGAATGGACAAACTTAAAACCCTTTGAGTTTAAATGATAACTGCAACCTGTAACTTTACCACTACATGTTACTCAATCACACACACTTTCAAGTATCATATTCTTAAAGCCATGACATTTCCATACTCTGAATCATAGACTGCATGTAAAGATGAAGGTTAACTGAACTCCCCCTGGTGGCCGGCTGCAGTATAGATACCAATCTCTGCCTCTTCCATGTTAGCAAATGGGACATGGACCAAACTCAAAATTCAAAACAAACAGGGTATCCATCAGTATATTCAGATCATTGTTTATTTACTTGACAGTACTGAAGATATTTGAAGATTGAATGTTTAATCCTTAAGGATTCAAGTAGATTCTTACACTTCCTTGTGGCCTTGTGTAAAAGATTCAGTTATTACAAGGACAAGGTCATTGCTAATTCATCTGAAAAAAATAATAATGTAGAGCTATAACAACTTCATCTGGTGAGAATCATCATGTGCTGAGAGCCCAGAGCAGACAAAAGAGTCATTGTCTGGCTCAAGGACATGTCTGCAAGATGTACTGTTGAAGGCTCTGACGCTGAGCAGCAGCCACTTCGGAGAACAGTGTGTTAGTCACAGGCCTGACTGACTGTGTAAAGTCCTCCTTTAAGGCTGTTACATTAATACCTCCTATGATCTTTGTTCATCAAAGTAATGCAAATCAAAGTACTAATGACAGGACGTATAGGAAAAGGAAAAAGCTGTGAGAGCATGACATAGTATATTAGGGTGTAGTGTGACAGTGCCGAGGGAGACCCAAGTATTCTTCTACTGCCCCCTGCTGGCAGCCAAGAAATGTATTTACCATTGATCACTCAACACCACGGAAGTGTCATGGATATGACGTCCCACCTTCCTCTCTCCCTACCTACCTAACTACCTTTCATCCTACCGTTTGTATTTTCATTAATCAACTCTACTACTTGAACGCTAGAGAGGAAAACGTAAGAGTCAGTCGCATTATGGGAGCAGAATCCTGTGTTTTAGGGCTTTCAGGAATATATTGGCTTCTGTAGCTTCGGATTTGACAAAAAAATTACAATAAAATCTCCTCCAGGTACAAATGACTCATTTAATCGGCCTGACCTCACGGGTTTACCCAGAAGATTTATTTCTCCAATTTATTCTCATCATAGCAGAGTAAGATGTCTCTGTGCTGTCTCCTCTGTGACTCCAAGTCTCTCGTCATCATCTGTGCTTTTTCCAAACCGCCAGGCCAAAGATCCTCAGCACGTCAGACACGTTGGGCTTTTATAAATGAACCCACCCCCCTTATTTGCGTGTTCAGCCTCAAACGAGTGAAAATCACCGTTAGATCTCAGAGTTTTTCATAAATAAGTCAGTAGAATAAACATGGAGGGAAATGACATCAAGTGAAAAACAACCTAATAACTCATCGTGTGTCCTTCCACTTCAAACCGAACACGCCCAGCCTCCCCCTGCACTAACTTTTCACTCGTTTCCCTCAGCCTCTCTAACTGTGACATTTCTGTTTGGAAGGAAAAAGCTGCTCACCACTTTGCAGCAACCTGCCACTTTCTGTGTGTGTGTAACCTGCCCAAAATATTCAGTGTCCCACTGACGCCCAGTTCAACCCGTTCTCTGCCCGAGTGATGTATTTGCAACACGGTGTCCAAATCCTCCCCGTCTCTCGCCCTGCCAAGGAAAGCTTTGCCTCCTGCGTCACGGCAGCCTGTTACTTCCACTCCCCGCTCCAACTCCAACACCCTCGGTTCTGACATACACCTGAACTGCCCCCATGATCTCATCCTCCCGTGGCTGCCCGAAATGTATTTCATTTGGTCTAACGGAGGAGATGACACATGAAGTGAGTGCTCACACTCTTCAGAACAGGTTTGATGTTTATAAGAGGTTCACTGCAAAGGTGTGCCACAGGGCTCTGTTCTTGGACCTCTGGAGATCTGAGGAACGGCATGTTCTTGTATCAAAAATGAAAACAGTGCTGAGGATAAATCCCCTCCGAACCAGTGTACCTGTGTATTTAAACTTTAACTAAAACTTTGATATTTCTGGTAATCATAATGTAATATTTTCACATAAAATAGTAAACATCATCACACGAATCTGAGTTTTAGCTTGTTGTGTTTTGGGAATTAGCATGTACAAATGAACAGAATTAAGTTTCAAGTTTATAAAGTTAGTTTCCTCCATACAAACACTATGTTTTGTTACTATGTTTTTTCTCCCCCAAATCAAATGAAAATAAAGCAGTAAATATGTTCAGCAGATATGTGAAATAATGAGTCGATGTAGTGTCAGCAGTATGTTAAATAAAGGAACAATACAAAATGGTATAAAGTCAAATAGGCAGCATACATTTTATTGAAGAATCATATCCTTTAAAAATTTGTTTGGTACAGAGCCAACCCTTCTCATGTCAGATTCTGAACAATCCAATGATTTGAGGAATAATCTCATTACACTATTTGCGTGTGATCATAAATTTACTCCTAGTTCAGCCAACACTTGTGGCGGTGGTTTTGATCTCCTCATATAAACAATTAACAGACATATGAACAAACAGACTAATGATCACAAAAAATAAGGTTTCACTGCGAAAGCACAATGAGGTGTTTGGGACAGTGGGACAGTGTGTACTGACATCTCTTGGTGAAATTACATGTTGCAGCTGAACACCCCCACCCTTTCTTTCTATGCATGTAGGATATCCTATGGTAGCCTTGAATTATTCTTAAACCCCAAAAGGTGTTGAGTTAAATTTGTCCATTTGGGGCTTCTGTAGAAACAAAGTGGAGCCACACGGCAAAGAATTGTAAACAATTTCACCCAAGTCTTACACACTGCACCTGTAATGATAACTCAGAACGTTTTTCTGGGTAAAGGGGAAACACGACCCACTAGCTCTTCCCATCATTATAAGGGGATTAAGGATGATTAGCAGATAGGAGTGCAATTTAAAGTAGTAACAGTCAGATTTAGAACAGACAGTATTTATGAATTCAACATTAGAAAACAATCAAATGAATATGACCTGGATTTAACTGTAAATTTTGATTAAAAATAATAAGTATGGGAGATTTCTTCTAGGTATGTCCTATCACAGGGAGTACGGTGTTAGAAAAGGATGAATGTAGTTTGGCTTCATTAGAGTGTGGCTTCATTTGTTTTCTTCACAATGCATTTACATAGTGCAACTGATTCATAGTGAAACTGCAAATCAACATTTAACATGTGAGATAAAAAAAAAAGATGTTGAGACCTGGTGTTTTGGAGAAACAGATGTTAAAGTTAAATACCTTTTACATTCCTTCACCCAATCGTTTAACAGCAGTTTCTACTGTACATTGTTCTACGTGTAGCTCAGTGGAGATGGTATGAGTGATGTCTGGACTGTGGGAGCGTCAATGATTGCCTCTGATTCAAAATTCCACAGTAAATCATCAGTAACAGCAGGAACAAATAATTCATAAGGCAATTCTCTTAATAAAGCTACAACACTCATTTTTGTTTGAAGTACAGGGAGTGATGTGCAGGCCAGGTAAAGCCAGATTGTGAAAAAAGAGGATGAGAAATGAATAGTGACACAGGAGAGGGGGAGGGTGAGGCTTCGTCACTGGTCCAGGCAGATAAATGAAAAAGAGGATTACTCATTTCATTTGTTGACAGCTCCCCAGATGATAAGTCCCACTATCACAGTTACTACAGTCAGCACGATGATCAGGATGCAGATCTTCTTCCGTGAGCTTCTCTGTGGGGCAGAGACAAAGACTCGGTGAAAGAATTGATCCAAAAGTATTTTTTTCCCTTGGATAAATCGACATTTGGAAGTCACTTCCAGGCAGAATGACTTTTTGCCCTTTTATCTTTTTTTGACAAGCAGACTGAATAATCACTTGGTTAAAGGAAATAGTAGTATATCCACCCACACACGCTCTGACCTCAGAGACTTCTCTAAGATTTATGCTACGGTCAAACTCCTCCAGAGTCTTAGAGCCATTCAAAACAGATTTGTTTGACAGTAACACAAAAAGTCTATTTTAGACTTGATGATGATTCAATACGTTATAATGCACACATATCAAAACACCCCTATGTGCCTGCTCTATGAGCCAAATCATTTCGAAGTACAAACGGAAATATTTCTTTTTGTGCCCTCTGCTTCTTGCTGCAGCTTTCACGGGAAAGAACAGGGCCCTGCCTCTGACACTGTATCCAGGGGCCTCATGTATAAAGCGCAATCAAAAGCAAGTAAATGTTTAAAAATGGTAGTATACTTCTAGAATTCAGTCCTTTGTGTTTGATGTACTCACCAACTGTGTCTATGACATCAGAGTGGCTCTCACATGTTGGCACAGTTCAAGAGGGGGCGTCCTCCCCAATCGTGGCTCTGACCCTGTCCACTGTTCCTGTTCCCGAGGCAGCGACTCTTTGCCTGTGGGCGTCCACGCCATCCTTTATTCTAATTTCAGTCACTGTGTAGACCTGTGAGTTTACTGTGTGTGGGACAGATCTCCCTCTCAATGTACATCTGAATGTTAGTGTTTGTTCGATCTTTTGCCACTTTAGTCCTCGGATACAATGCCTTTTATGCATGAGGCCCCAGGTTGCTAACAACTGTTATGCAGCTGGATTTAAGACTAAGTAATTAGTTTTCATCGATTTTAGATTTAAATTTTAACTCAACACTACCAAATGTCTCTTTAATTGTGTTTTTCTGTATTATTGATGTGGTCTTTGTTTTAAGATAAGATAAAAGATATACGGACAAACGATGACAATTGAGACAGAGCTAAAACACAGAGTGGTTTAGTTTAAGAAACTCAGGTTTCAGTTTCCCACGCCCCCTCCTCCTCCTCATCATCATCTCTTTCAATCCCTTCATTTATCTCTCCATCTTCACCTCTCTGGCTCTCTCACGTGTTTTACCTGGTATTCTGCAGCACGTGCCAGCTGCTGGGTGGCGCTCTGGACATTCACATCTGCGCTCTCCACATTGGCCTCTATACTGTCTGGAGAGCAGACAGAAGACAACCATAGGTTTACATAGAGCAGAAGTGCAAGAAGGCTTCATTGCACCCAGAGTGTGGAGCAGATGCCAACTTCTGTTCACAACCTGGGAAACCATCTTTATGTGTTTCACTGTGAAAAGTCAAATGATGTGCTGCATGTGCAGGAGCTCACCAATCATGTCCCCCTGCTCATGCACCATCATCCCCAGGTCCTTGAAGATGTCATTGATGTCTACGATGTCAGACTAAACCAGGACACATAAAGACAGTTATATATTCAGATGTAAATCGTGTGTTCTTGTATCAGCGTGACGCTGTTGTCAACATGTCTTGTTTGTACCTCCAGTTGCCTGATGGACATCTCCCTCTCTTGGATCAGCCGCAGGTCGTCTTCAGTGATGGCTTCCGCCTGAGCCTGCAACTGGGAGTCACTAAAGAGAACACGGTAAGACCCAATAAGATAAGAAGAAAATTGCTATAATGATGATGAAATGTAATAATAGAAGAGACTGACTTTGTGAATGGAGCCGCGTTTCCAAAGCCATCGTCAGGCTGCTCTCCCTGCTGAAGGAAGGCACAGGCTGTTATTATGGGAATGTTATGATGCCCGTGACCTTATTGTGTCATTAGATATCATTTCAGACTGTATCTTCAAGTTTAAGTATATGGCTAAAACTCTTCCTGCTTATCTGTGTAAAAAATTGCAGATACAGACACTTTCCTGTGCACAGGAATAATTGGTGTGGGAATAGAACTGAGTTGCCAAGCACGCTGCCTCCTCCTGAGGGAACAAGTTTCTAAAACAGTCGCAAATAAAACTGTCCGAGCAGTGAAAGCTTTCTGTGGAAATACACTGGCACTTCAGGTAAATATGCATAATTGACCTCGGTTATTTACAGACTGCTGACGCTTGTTTTGTGGCAGAAATGCAGAGTCATTGGGGACATTTATATGACAAAACAAGCTCCGCAGCACCATGTACGTATGTGATGATGTTTATTTGTTCTTACTGAACTGGAAATACAGTGATTTCAAATGGAAGAGACCCTCAGGCTCTTCATGTTTTGTAGGCAATTCAACGTTAAATGTCCGTTGTTAAAGAATACGATGAATTTATATCAAGTTCTATGAGTAGAAATGAAAAAAAAATTATCATATTGACATTTTTTGAGTGTATAATTACACTTATAATTATATATAACTGTTTACATAATCCTAAAAGCAGCCTTTTGTATTTGTAAACACTAATAATAATAATAATAATAATAATAATAATAATAATAATAATAATAATAGAATGTGGAATACATTTTAGTTCAAATATAAAAATATACAATAAGAACAGAAAAGAACATGAGGGAAGAAAATCGAAAAGACAAAACAAGAGGCTTGTGGAAAATTTTAAATATTTTTAAAATAGAAAAAAAATAACTCAAGATGACCCCTCTACACTGACCTCGTACTTCCTGTTTTATTTTCCCTCTCCCTCTCTCCAGCTTCACTTCCTTCCATTGTTCGGTTTCCCTCCACTGCAGCCAGCACACCTGCACCTCATCACCAATCAGCACCCAGTATAAAAACACCTGACCTCACTCCACTTCCTGCTTCATTGTCTCAGCATGTCATGTCCTCCTGCTTTATTCAGGCTGATTCAATTTCCCATGATGCCTCTGTTCAATAAGTTCTGGTTTTTGACTCTTTCCTTGTTTGTGGCTTCCATGATCAGTTTGTTTGCTCTGTAACTTTAGCCTTTTTTGAGTTTTGCACATGTGAGTCTCTGATCGTTTAGTTGTATGAAAGATTCCACCAACAGGAAATGGCGGACAGTTTAAAAATGCTTGATGACAAGCAACAATGATGAGAGTTAGGTTAGCGGGGCACGGTGACCTGAAAATATCCTCCACACCGAACAAGCCAACAGAGACGTTTCCATGCCGACAGTCTGATATTTGAAATGACTGTGAAAATGTCTGTCGATCAGTTGCATGTCTTCTGCTGGAGTGTTTGCTCACACCGTCTGTTTTGAGGTTTAATTCGTTCCAGTCTGAGAGGAGCAATTATCCACAGTGAGAAACACCTGTGTATTCACAAATCTCCCTAAATAAGACTTTCACTGTTTCACCTTGGTGTGACGTGTTTGGTCTGCTATACGTCTGGTGAACAAGTGAAGGAAATGAATGATGGAATATACTGACTATGTAGCCGTATGTGATTGTGTGCTTATTCAGCTGCTTTACCAGGTGCTATGTTGCACCTAAGGTTGGGTGTATACATTCGCTTCATCAGCAAGTTAACTTATTAACATCACACCTTCTGCTATTGCTTTCTATCAAAAAGCAATGGGGAGATCTGAGAGCCGAAGTTAGAATGACAAGTAACCTGAGTGTGAGCTCTCAGTTAATCAATCATAAGCGGCAGCAGTGTCTCAGTGGTTAGAATCCCGCTCGGGCCCTGCTGCAGTGTCACTGGCCCTGACTCTGATACCCCTGAAAAGGCCCTCGGTACTAGTAGAAATGCCCCGTGACGCAGACCCCCGAACACTGGAGAAGCGGAAGAAGATGACATGACAAATCAATAGTAATATAAAAAAACTACCATGTGAAAGAGGGAGAGCCCATTCGGTGAATTCAAAAGTTGAAGGTCATATACTGCCCCCTGGTGTCAATGTGCATGTGCAAATATTTTTTGACAACCATGTAGTGACATAGGCTGCTCAAAGTGGCTATGATGATTGAATAGAGGCACATGTCCGGCCTAATGCACTAATAGTAAAGGTTCAGTGTGTATGATTCTTTGGCAAAGTTGCACATTACAGCTGATGACCACGTCTCATTATCACCTTTAGAATGTTTTACAGTAAATAAAGGCCCTGACATAATCTAAAAATACTCTGATGCAGATGTGAGGGGGACACAAAGGGGAAGCAAAACCACTTATTTTCAAATATGCTAACAAAAAATGACTTGTAACCATCTTTCCATTTCTGTTGATGGAATCCTTAGAACCCTGCAGTGTGACCTTAAATGACATAAAACCCTCTTTAGCGTGGTCTCTGTGATCCGTTTTCTGAGTTCCGTGTCCTCGTGACCTTGCACAAGCAGCAAATTACTCACCGACACCCTGGAGCTGGCTCTGACTCTGGCCACAAAATCTCGCTCTTTGTCAGCCGCCTGCCGCTGGGTCTTCTGGAAGCTATTTAAGGCGGCGGAGAAGTCATTCAACAGGCGCTCCCTCTGTATTTTTCTCTGCCGCTAAGAGACACAGAACATTTTTTTTTAGCAACCACAGTCCCTTTTCATTTAATAAATCTACCAAACTAATCTAGAAAAAGCAGGGACATTATGACTTGAGCTGTGAAGAAGCTATTGGCAGATTTCAGTACTTGATCTGGGCCAACGGGACGTGCACTGAAGGCTTTGATGAGCCGGTCAGTCTCCTTGGCGAGCTGGTTGCCTTGCTGCTGTTTCTGTTGCCTGGTGACGGTAGAAGAATCACATCAGGGCTGATTTTTGTTTGGTTCTAACACTGAGGACACAGCTGGAGGACAGATGTGGAGCAGTTCTGATATCAAGCTGAGTCGGTTTTAAAAGCCAATCAATTTGCCATCCCTTGACTTCAATGACACAGGAACATAATTTGAAGGTGCCATTTTTTTCCCCTGGTTTCCATGATGACAAACTTTCAAGCACAATGTTCACAACTTTCAACTCACAATGTGTTTCGAAGCTGGTGGCTGTCCTGCTCCGTTTCCGGCAGAGACACTGCCCTCTGCAGGTCGGACGCTAATCAGGAAAAAAGGATCACATGTTTGATTAACAACTGAGGTGTGTGTGTGTGTGTGTGTGTGTGTGTGTGTGTAGCGTGATTCTAAAAGCTGATGTCACATTCCAAATATTTTGTAATACTTAGCAGGGTGAGCCTCTGGATGTTGGCGCTGATATTTTGGACTAGGGCAGTGAGCTCCTCTGGAATCCCAGCCTGATAGGCCATGATGAAAGAGCTGTGAGGACACAACAACAACACGGTCTGTTAATCATTTCATCATCTCATCATTAGCACTGTAGATTATCAGTGTAATTGCGGAAATATGATCCGAGAAGTGAATTGCTGTTTGGTGTACTTTTGTCCAGAGAGGGGGGAATTCGTGTACTGATGTCATATTAAAACCTGTGAAACACATGTTTTTTATTTATTTATTTATTTAAAGGAAATTGAAAGGTATCTAGCTTTACCAGTTAAAGAAAAGGTTTCCCGATCAGATCAATCAAAAGTCACATTGGCTGATGTCACATTGAATGGTGATTGACTGAATATCGGAAAACACATGGCACCTTCTAAAATTCAGATTTACAAAAACCAAAGTGTCGGAGTCGAACTTTCTATGATGATGCTCTTAAAATAATAATCTTAACCCTCTATGACCATGAACTTAATATGTGGGGTGATGAGTTTGGGTTGTGACGACTTGCAAACATGCTGTTCTGCTGGGCCAGACAGATATATGGATTGAATCCCGTTACAGTTTAACCTTTACAAACATATGGTGGCCTTCAAAACTCAAAAGGTGTTTATCTATTCTGGGTTACTGTAAGACATTGAGGGGCAATATAGGCGCCCACATCAAGCGTGTCTGCTCCTATTGTAAATATAAAGGGCTCATTCTGGTGATGTGAAAACAAAATATAAAAAACCCCATTTGTAAATGTATTGACAGAAGAAATTTAGATAATGACATTGGAATGTCACATTTTCAAGTGAACCTGTTCAGTGAAAGATAAAATATTAATTGAAAACATGGTATTAATTTAAACTGTATGATATTTTGGACTAGGCTCCTTATTTTATGCTGCTTCACTTTGATGGCTTAAAGAGAAAAACAGTTAAACCTACAAAACCAACCCATTCTGCGCAGTATCTACCACCTTTGGTTTCTATCTTATATCTGACAATGTAATAAATATTGACCTCCACTTGACGACGTAGCAGCAGACAATTTGAACGCGTCTTGGCTGCTGCAGGCACCCGTACTTAAAAACTCTGAGTAGAGGCGCAATGAGAAAACGCCGTGGTGATTGGTCTGTTTTTGAGTTCTGGCCAAACTAAAGCGGTGAGGCTGAAGGACAGGTTCTACAAATGAGTGAGACTGGCGGCAAACTAACCAGTCTTCGGTCCATGTATTAAAAATGAAACAGAAATCACGCATTTACCGATGATTCTCCCTCGACCTAACGCCTCCCTGTATTCAAATACTGGTCTGTTTACTACTGCAGAGCTATGCGGAAATCACAGGAGTTTACGGCAGGACACTCGCACTCTGACGTTGCTAAACTGTATTTTTTTTCTATTGCAATTCCATTAACGGTTAAGGAGTCAATGGTAAAACTCCCATCTAATGATGTTATATCTCGGTTCGTTGAGAATACGTTACGTCGTCTTCCTTGTTACTGTTGATGAAACGACATGGTCGCAAGATTCTGTTAAAACGGCGTGACCCTTTATGAGCGTGACGCTGGGGACGAAAGTGTAGATTTGTGTGAAAAATAATCTTTTTTTACCTTGGTCCTGACTTTGTGCAGCGGAGGGTTGTTTGTTTCCTGATTCGGTGCCACTCCCCCGGTCACATGACGTCTGCAGTGCACGCGCGTGCTTCGTGCGCACACGAAACTAAAAAGAATTTTTTTTATTCCACTAATTAATTGGTAGTTTGATATTAATTTTTAAACGATTATTAAAAATATTATATACATACAAAGAATATTGTATATCATTAAAAAAAACAGTGTTAACATGTAACTTATTGTCATTGTCAGTGATTTTCCAAAGAGGACATCATCAGAATTGACTTCCTGTGCTAATGTCCTACTTTATTTTGTTATTTCTGTGGCTATATCTGTTGATCATTCACGTAATGCTTTTTTTTCCCTAGATATTCAAAAATGTGATATCATGTCACAGGTGCAGTGTGTGATATTTTGGTCTCTCTTTTTTTTTTTTACCGATAAAAATATTACAAAACAATTGCATGCTGACATTTACATGAATTTATAAGCATCTGAATTTGTTTCCCATTACCCTTCAATGAGCCCATTAATGTTTATTTACATGTGGAGGGGGTCCACTATACAGGGACAGCCATGTTTTTACAGTAGTAAGAGTGGACATACTTAACTTTTTTTTTAAGTTTAATGATAACTGAGGGCTACCATAGGTTCTCCTGCATGCTCGGTTAGGGTGAGGTGATGGATACAACATGGAACTTCACATCTAGTTGTCACCAAATCTTACACACTGCACCTTTTTGTATTTTGATATTTCTGGTGTTTTCTTTGAGAGCAATTCTCAGACACAAAGGACACAATCAAGGTTGATTTCTGCTCATTCACTGTTGATTCTATTCTATGCATTATTTGTGCTATGTGATTGTACAATATCTGTCATTCATAGTTGTCATCACATTTGATTGATAAACACCATCTGAAATGACGATGGCCTCACTTGTGTTTACACCCTAAATACAGGGTAGCTAAAGGTTGAGGACCTGGGTCATGTACCCAGAGCTTACCTGGACATTTCTGTAAATGGGGCAGGAAGGGGTTAACATTGTACAGTCTAGTTATACAAATAACTAATCTAAACAAAAATTATTACACAGATCAATATTTCTTCTAACAGTCTCACATTTTCCTGAAATGCAGAAAACAAACAAATAATAGATTCAGCATAGTTTGACTTGGCAACATGGAGAAGGATACAATCTGCATTCAATTTCTTTTTGAACTGATGGAATACAAAAATGTGATAAATATAAATGATCAACTTTTACATTAAAACCAACAATGATCTTTTGCTGCAGTGTTTATATGCAGCATGAAAATGCTGCAACGTATGTTGCGCAAATACCACCTCATACTATGTTGTTCATGTCACGCATACATGTGGATTTCTCAGACCCGTGGTCATGTGAGAGTGTCGGGGGATGGTTTCATCCCGTTCAGGTTCAAAGGGGTTCATCACACTGTGCGGGGCTGCGATGTCAGTTTGCCCGATCAAAAATCACTTCCATGAGGAGCAGACCTCAAGTCAAACAAAGCACAAAGCCAATGTTGACCTACAGGTCGATGGAAGGACCCAATGCATGGTTCAAGTCAGATGAACCCCTTGTTCCATGTAACGGTCACATGGGAGCTGTTGTGAGCTGTGATTGACTCACACCTGCTCACCTCTGGGCTTATGAGAGAGGAGAATTGGGGCATGTGTTATATCTTTTATTTTATTTTTTTATGTACATCTCAGCTTGTTGAAATCATACCGTCTGATGTTATGCTCACTACTTTGTTGGACTTTTGGGTTCTGGGGGTCGACTTATAATCAGCATGGCTGCGTATCTATGTTAATTAAATAGAACACGTTCACCTTTGACTCTGCAGCTCCCTCCCTCCTGTAACCCTCCACTAAACATGTTTAACCCAATACACTATCTGATTAGCTCCATGTCACAGGCCAATCAGCAGTGAAGCCTTGGTGTCAATGACATGCAGGTAGACACATACTGTAGACTCCATACACTTTCTTTTTTTGCTGCATCGTGTGTGTGTGTGTGTGTGTGTGTGTGTGTGTGTGTGTGTGTGATTCCAATATAGAAACAAAATGGTTGTTATGCAAAACCACAATAAATAATGTATAAGAATGTTATTATATAGGATGGGGGGGAAGAACAATGCTCTTATCTTGCCTGGTCGAGTGCGGTGTCTTCCCTCAGTGTCGCATCATATTGATTCTGTATATGTACGTATGTACAGGATGGAGACACCGCCCCCCCCCCCCCCCCCCCCCCCCCACCCCCAGTCTCCAAACACTGTCAACAAATTATGTGACCTGGTATCTTATCTGTCTGTGAGGGTCCAATGAACCAAATGTCACATGGACTAAGATCACTGACGGGTATGCGCAAGAGTGTTTGTCCACCTCTACGGGTCAGAGGTCAGAGCACCGACAGAGTATTTAAACGGCGCACCTGTCCGACACTCTCTGTCCGGAGCACGAGTCTTTGGTCTTTGGAGTCACGGCTTTGTCCATCTGTGCTGTCCACAGCTCCTCAATCATGCAGCGTTTGAGCCTCCTCGGCCTCCTCTTGGCGTGCGCCGCCTCTCTCGTCGGCTCGGCTGTCATCCTAGAAAACGGTCTGCCCATTCTGTGGGCGCACACGGCCACCGACCTGAGAGACCTGACTGTAGACAATGGTGACGTCTTGACCCCCGACCCCTGGCATTACCTTCAGCGCATGAGCCTGATGCGGCTGCTCATGGCATATACAAATCCATACATGGGGAGCATGGGCTTGAACACCGCCGACAGTCCCCTGTGGGGGCTGACACTGGAGCTCTCATGGATGATGACTTCAGGTTAGTCGAACTGTTTTAAAAACTGGTGAACTGCTTGATAATCGCGCTCTTTGGTTGAGAAAAGTTTGATTCAATTAAGTTGGTCTTTCAGACCAAAACGCTGACCTTTTGACCCCTGTCTTGTATTCAAACTTGCTTGCATCCAAAGTGAGGCAAGCCTCGACATAGGCGGGCAGTGTGATGATGTCTTGCCTTGCTTCTAGGGCGTCTGGCGGACCCAACCAGTGCTTCAACCTGTGGCCACCAAACGGGAGACACCATGTGCATTTCTCCCAACAGTATGTGGGCCTGTAAGTGTCTCTCTCTCTCTCTCACACACACACACACACACACACACACAATACAGAAACCCATGCATAAACTTAATCTTGACATGTCCTCTACGCAAGCTCAAAATAGTTAGTTGTAGTTGCCCCAATAGCTCAGCAGTGCGTTAATGATTATAATAATGATAAACATAGTAAAATGTTTTGGGTCCCCACGGCATACAGTATTAAATGAGTCAAACATACACACATCATCATCCTCTATCCTTTTGCTTCTCACCAGGTGTGAACTACTTCGTCTCTGCACTGCCCTTCCTGTCCGCAGCAGAGCAAGGCTTCTTTGGACAAGGACTTAAGGTGGCTGTCCATCAAGCCGTACTTGTGCATTACTCTTTGGCTGCTGCCATTTAACACGCACGTCTTAGTGTGATGTTATGCTTTGGAAGTTTGGATGGTGATGGGAAGTCATTGTGACCATGTGGCTCTGGTCATCAGGTCCAGATGAAGGTGCCTGCAGGTGCTGAGGACTATTGCTCCACCCATGCTGACTGCCTCGAACGAGCCAAAGAGGCCACTTTGAAGTGGGATTTGTTTTTCCAGGTATGTGAGGAACACTGCCGCAGCTCTGAGTCCTTTGTTTCAAAACAGTTAAACCGCACAGAGCAGCAAAGCTAAGACTTTGACTGAGCACAACAAAAACATACCTTTTATCCAAATCTATCCCAGCGATACTAATGTCTTGACGAATGAATTTTCGAATGATTAGGCCGCTTCTTTGAAATTGATGATGGACTTGTATCAGGATATTCACCATGGCTACTTCCCGCCTGTGTGTGTTTAGGGTCTGAAATCTCCAAATGACTCTCCTGTGTCTGATGCTGTGTGGAAGGACAATATCCTCGGTCTCTACTGGCAAGCACAAATGACTACGATTTACTCCACCACAGTTTGTGAATCCAGGTCATCCATCCATCCATACTAATGCCTCTTTGAGCATCTTTTTTTTGTGGGCTTGAGGCTCAATGCCACTTACCTTGAAGAGTCTTGAAAAAATCTATCACTTAAACGTATTAATTCTACTTACTTTGATCATTTTGAACGATCAATTGGAAATAGAAAAGAGAGGTGGTTGTTTTGCACATCACAACATGTACATAAGTGTTCAAAAGGGCAGACAAAATGGTTTGTTTTTAAACTCTAGTGAAAAGAGGAATAAATACACAGCTCATCTTTATCTCATTCTATTCTCTGCTTCCCTCAGAAAGAACCACTACGCCTCCACAGAGCGGATATTTCATAAAGGCTGGGTGAGCTCAGCGGCATATATATCGGCCACACATTTCCAGTCCAGTTTGACCAATTCTGCAGCCTTCATAGCCCGCCTGCCAAGCCGGATTTTAACGGTTCATACCTCCCAACAAAGTCCATCCTTTTATTTACACATCTTTTCTATTTATTTGTTTTGTTGATTTCTTTTTTTCATTGGTGTTGATAGGAGCGTGACGCTACAGAAGCAATCACTGATCTTACTGACGAGGAGAAGCACACGTTGTCTATCTTCTCCTGGATGCTGGGTGTCGACAGTGTGGTCGGTAAGAAAGACAACACACACACACACCAACTCATTGCGTGATCTAAATCTTAGTCTGAACTTAAAGTCGAGTGTGAATCCTTAAACAGCACATTAAAAAGTGTGGATTTGCAAGATGTCCCTACTTTGAACCACAAAAACATCTTGACATTTGTTCAATGACTTACATTAAGGCAAACGCACACAAATAGCTTTGAGAGCTTTGAGCCTCCAAGGACACTAATGTTGATTCTCATCCATCAGGTGGTGCACTTGTGAGTATTTGGGAAAAGTCCATGTGTACAATGGAGATGAGGGAGAGAGGCAGAGAGATGGTGGACCAGCTCATGCTGAATCCAGAATACGCCACCTCCTCCTTTGTGACCTTCGTCACGGTGATGGCAGTAAACTGCTGAGACACACAAACGAAGCAGAACAACAGAGATGAGACAAAACTCCAACTCCATGCAAGACAATACTGTCTCACAGATCCTAATTCATCTTAATTCATCCTCTTTGACAATGAACAAAATACAGGATGATTTTTGTATAGTTTGACCCAAGTGTGTACTATATGTTCTCAGCATGTTCCTGTTAATCTCCAATAATCCCTCCAATGTTTCCATTAAAATCATTTTTCTTAAAATATTTTGTGATGTGATTTTTCTCACTCATATATGTCTGAAAACACTAGATTTAAATCTTACACCTTACAACTCAACTCCTGGAATGCATTGTACCATAATGTTTTGGCCACATTGCACTTGCTCAAACACTGTATAGTTTTACATACCTCTGCTTCATACAAGTGTTTATGGTTCATTGTGTTGGTTTTTATGGTTGCCCTGGAATGAGTCTGTTGAATTTTACAGAGAGAGATGTTCCTCTCTATGCAGGGTGTCACGTGTTTACAGTGGCTGGAATAAATGTATTTTATTTAAAAGATACATCCATGATATATCCATGACACTTTATAAATGTTTTTACTTAAGGTAAAGGGCAAGGCAGGCCAACCATTTTGAACAAACTAAAACAAACACAGTTCACAAACTGAACTAAAAGTAAGCATCTAATGCATCATATGTATCTTCAGCTTCCAAAGTGTTTTGCCACAAACTCAGCTGAATGTGTGACTTGACATGACTTTTCCAGAAATTGAACTAAAATAAAAAATAAGTGAACCATGAAAAGTCCAAAAGGCCATCATAGACTGATGGATTGTCATAAAGTAGCCTGTTACAGCTTATCACAGAGCTGAGAGCTTAAGGCCACATTCGATACAGGGTTGTTTGGGCGGCCAGACGGAAAGATGTCGTCACTCAGAAGAAAAGCCAGTCATAATGCGCAACATCATGCAACACCCAGGCCGATCTGGCAACCCGAGCAGATCCGGTACCTACATTGGAGCGGAAGCTTTTTGTATATATGAAGTTTATTGTCTGGGTCCAGATCCAGGACCCAGACAACATCCTGTATGGACCCAGACATATTATCATTGAATTATCAGGGGCATTTAAATTTGGCGCTCATTCAAAGTGGCAATGTGAAAGGCCACGATGAAACAAAACACCAAGATTTTGACCAAGCATACCCACACGCTGGGTTACAACAAAAGCATGTCCATATCCACATATATGATAATAAAATAATTAAACTAAATGTGGTTCCAGGCTCACCAATGAAC
Organism: Chascanopsetta lugubris; assembly: GCA_016785325.1. Taxonomy (NCBI): domain Eukaryota; kingdom Metazoa; phylum Chordata; class Actinopteri; order Pleuronectiformes; family Bothidae; genus Chascanopsetta; species Chascanopsetta lugubris. The sequence continues at coordinate 28,119 of JAFBJT010109244.1, forward strand.
ACCTCCACATAAGCATGAGATTGGCCCCGACACCACCATTCAACCCTAGATCTAAAATCCTGGCGAGACAAGCTGCAGCTGAATTTTCCAACCAAGCAACAGAAAGTACAAGAGTGGGATAGAAGAGAAAAATGAAGAAATTAAAAAGTGTTTATTTGATTTTTTGAGATTATTTTGAGATTGAGATATTGTAAAGTTGGTTGAGACGTTTCAGTCAAGATGTGATAAAGAAAAAGGGAAAAGCTGCTGCTGCTATACTTTTCATAAAGGTGCAGTGTGTAAGATTTTGGTCATTTTTGTCACATCCATTGGTTGAAATATTACAAAACAATTATATACTATTTTGATTTCCATAAATGAGCTCATTTATACAGTATATGAGGATCCGGCCACCGCCATGTTTTTACAGAAGCTCGGAGTGGACATACTAAACATCTTCTGAATTTTTACCTAATATTTAGAAGAGTGAGGGTGAGGTGATAAATACAACATGCAACATCACCAAATCTTACACAATGAATCTTTAAGATATGCTAGTTTTCTATCATTTAGTTATGTATCTAAAGATACACACAGTAATAAAAAGCGACATACCTGCAATTTATTTTTATTTTTTTTCCTCGTATCACTGCAAAATTAATTAGATGATATAATTTATACTGCATGTGTCTAGATGATTATCATTCTCTCAATTTGACGATGGAAGGTATTAAGTTATTACTCTGTAGTTTTACATGATATCATCCACTTTCACCCGGAGAGCTCCTTTCTAGTGGTCGTGTATTTTATTGTTTTTATTGTATGGTACATGAGTGCTGTTGCAGTGGCCGTCCAATGTATTTCTCCACAGTAACCGTTAGTCCCGCAGCAGGTCTCGGAGCAGCTAACGCGGCACTGATGCTAAGCCCACTGCTTCTGTCGCAGACACGTCTCGTGAGGTGTCAGGGCGTGAGGTTTACTCGTTGACAGAGCCACACACCGACCACAGACGGCTTTAACGTGTCAGCGGCATTTCCCACCCGTAGTCCATCACACCGAAGGCTGGATTTCAGTTGATAGAGGTTTGTTTACACGCGATATGGCAGCTTCCTTCTCCTGCGGGTTTCCTTCCGTGAAGAAGGCGCGTTAGCGCCACCCCTTGGGCTGGAGTGAAACTCAACCATTGTCGTATTGAAACGCTACAGTGGGCAGAAATAACATGAATAAATGAAAATGAATTTTTCACCCCAGAACGGATTTTTCAAATAAATGTCGCGAGGTTTGACATGACAGCGACCCCTGGCTCTGAGCTGGTCACCTAACCCCTCCCACCCCCCATTTGCATTGTAAGTATATTATGGACTGTTAAACTGGAGACCACTATACACCTTCACACTGGTTTTCAGTCATAGCAAGCAAAGTGTAACGCATTGTTTTATCCATTAATGCATAAATGAAATTATGATAAACTGGTGTAAGCCATAGTAAGTAGTAATGATTGATATCAAAACTGACCTGCATAGACAAAACTATATATTACACATTACCTTGTCTTGTATCATCGCAAACAAGTTTGCGATGATACAACTCATACTGCATGTGCCTAGATTCAGTATCACTCTTTTATTTTGACATTTATATGTATTTTTACATGACATCATTCACTTAGTCACCTGCAGAGCCCCCTTCTAATGTTGCCCCCTTGTGGTCGTGTATTTTATTGTTTTTATTCTATAGTACATGATGAGTGCTGTTGCAGTGCTGTTATTGTGGCTGAATCAATCATATGAATCATTAAGGTTTATTGTAATGGATAATTGAACCAGAATATAAGGGAGTCTGTGCAGTATTTCTGTAAAATGAGCTGTAAGATTTAAATGAAAAACAACAAACAATTTATGGAAACATTTTTATTTCAGCACAAAACATAACATTTATTCCAAAAAATACAACATACAGTACACTGAGAATCACTGTAGATGATGGCATCCAATAAAAATGATATTTTCAAAAGGAAGACACAGGGTCATCACATCCGCCATGGAAAAGCACAATACCAAATATTAATGATCAGAAAACCCTCTGCAAGTTAATAACACCACATATCTATATGCTAGCTCATGATTGTCAGTGGAGAAGCAAAATCCAACACAAAATGTACAAAAACAAAATATGAACTCAGAATGTGACTTCCTGCCAAGGCTCACACAGCCTGTTACAGCAGAGTGTCAGGGCCATACTAACAACAACAGTTATGACGAGAGTAGTCGCAATTCAAGGAGAAAAAAAGTCTTACATTGTAAAATGATCATCCTTTCAAATGTATATGGTTAAAGTCGTTATTTCACAATAATAATTGTTACTTTACATGGATAACACTTTAGATTTAAGGTAAAACTTTACATTTATGACTTTATTCTCATAAACACATTAGACAATTCATGTAATCTTACAATTTAGGACTGTAAGGATCATTCTGATTTTAATCTCATACATGTACTAAAGAGAAATAGCTTTCTGCATTATGGCCCTCATACTCCACTGTAGTAGGAGTGATAAGTTAGTACTGTCAAATAAAAACACAAACACTGCATCAATGAAAGATTTGTGCTCCAAGTATTAAATGAAACCACATATTGTAAAACAACAGCAGAATGAACCTGTTTTTAACTGCATGAAAAAAATGCTGACTTGCAGAAACGATAGACCAGTGAAATTCTGCTTCCTCAGCACAGGACAAAGACACAGATTTGATCAAGCACAGGATGGTGATGCTTGAAATTGTAGACTTTTTCCAGGTGTTTATTTGAATATCAGACAATTCTGAGTTTAAACTCACATTTAGTATTTTTCATCATATTTCAAGTTGTCAATATTTCTAGTTGCCAGGTGACATTAAGGGTGGGGCCTAATAACATGTAGTTGTCCATGACAGTAGAAGTGTGGGAAGCGCTGCCTTACCGTCATCATCATCTCCATGACAGTAACATCGGTGCACATTATAAAGCAACACATAAACACATGTCTCATTCAGTTTAATAACATATTGAATCGCACGTTACATGTGAGCACCACCGTATCCTAGCAACCGCTAGGACACCGATTGGAATGATGTCCACACGCTCTGAGTGGAATCATCGTCCACGCTGTTTCCTCTCAGCGTGGGACATGTATTTCACAGAGCCTGACAAACACTGTAACAGTGGATGTAACCAGCGCTGAGTGTGTCCAGATAAAGGGATATACCGCATAAACTGACGGAATGTCACTGTACAGTTTAAACACAAGAGAGCGAGAGAGAAAGAGAGACAGGCTGGAGCTGGAAGGAGAGATTTAAACAAACATCAGTCAAAAACCCACTCAGGGAGGGGGGGGGGGGGTGGCGGCGAGGGGGGGGGGGGGTGGCGGCGAGAGAAACAGCTTCAGCAAAAAAATCGTATCAAATATAGATACATTAAAGGTCCAGTGTGTGAAACTTTGATGTCCATTTCTATTGGCAAATACAAGATCATTATATTGACGTTTTAATGAGTGTACATGACTTGAATGCATGAAATGTTTTCATGACCCCAGAATGCGCCCCTTGTGTTTACATCAGGACTGGCTCCTCTCAATGGGGTCTGCCGTGTTGTTTTTACAGTAGCCCAGAATGGACATACAAAGTCTTTTGAGTTTGAATGATGACTGGAGGCTGCTATGTTTGGATGGTAAGGGAGTATTGAGCCACAACATATACCCTCACCCCTAGATGTCACTAAATGACTTCCACACTGTGCCTTTAGGTGACAGACGATCACCATGGTGTTGTGTTTTTTTTTTTGACGAGCTTGCACCTGCGCCCACATCGAGACTGGTTCTTTGTTTTGGGGGGAGAGCAGTGTGTTTGCACCTTTTTCAATGTGGCTTTGGATTCTTCGTGGTCTGCTGAGCGGTGAGGTAGAGATATGACCAAACGGCGCCACCTGCTGTTCGCTGACTCACGGCCGAGATCGCACGCAGCGACGGAGTTCGCATCTGGCGTGTTGCTGTGGCTACATGAGAGGTAGAGGAGTTCTGCGCCTCACACAGGAAACTGCCCTGAGCCTGCTAATGCACAGGAGTGTGTGTGTACGTGTGTGTGTGTGTGTGTCATGATTTTATATGAGATGAAGCTTTTGCTTATGTCTGGGCAGCTCAGTGTGTACATACTGATGTATATTGCGAATGTGTGTGTTGAGGAAAAGGTCCAGGGTGCTGTTACGCTTCTCCATACGCCGAGGCCTTGTCCTTTAAAAGGTCCAGACACAAGTGACAGCTCCAGCTCCCTGGTGAAGAGACACAGAGGACATGTTTCAAACCCCTGCATTTCTCATCCTTCTCCTTATATAGACTCACACGCAGCTCTACGCTGCAGCGCACCGTACCACCAGACCCGTGGTCTGTCTCAGCCGTACCTTCTGGTGGCTGGGTCATGGGAGGCTTCAGGCAGTACATGTGGTATCCTCGGTCGCAGTCGTCACAGAAGAGCAGCTGGTCCTGCACGAGCGGCACATGATCATGATCAGAAATCATAAATAATATATGACATGTGCACAGGGGGGGGGGGCAGACGGATGGGTATGAACCCACCGACTGTCTCTGACCAGGCATGGAGCGGCTGACAGAGGAGCCCTGAGCTCCGCTCACCTGTTGTCCAGGGTGTGTCAGGGCCTCGGTAACATCACTGCGCCGCAACACAGCAGACTTGACCATCTTTTGTCATTAAAGGTGCTGTGTGCAAGATCATTTTTGTTGTTTCTAAAAAATATTACGAAAGAATGGACGTACTAAACATCTTTTGAGCTTTAATGACATCTGGAGTCTCCCACAGGTTCTCCTGCCTGTTCAGAAGGGTGAGGGCGAGGTGAGGGATACATCATGCAAATTCACCTCGAGAGGTCACCAAATCTCACACACTGCACCTTTAAAACAAAAGAAATCTATTTACAGGTGATGAGACGCCGATGACGAACAGCAGAAATCGAAAAGAATTTCCCCTCAACCTTTCACACTGCACCTTTATAGTGTGTATTGAGACCCGATCTGCTGTAGGGTTCCCCATGACTTATCCATTGTTGGTGAATCAGTCAAATGATTCCTGACCTGAGGTGGCCGCTACACTCAGCCAATGGAATGAAAAAGGAAACGTTTGCACATCACACATAACACAATGAGCCACACACGGGAGCAGTGTTGTATCGCCTGTGACATGCTGAGCGCCGGCAGTGGAAAGGTCACGGCGTTAAAGGAAAAACACGTCAAATTTGATCCCGATCACAGAGAATTGACAGGGACACCTCGTACTATCATTCTAACACTGGCTGCCCGTGCTGCTGCTGCTGCTGCTGCTGCTGCTGCACAGTGTATAATACATACATCGTTCTCTGAGGTTCCACACAGGCTGCACGACTTGCACTCGATGCACTGCCACTGGTACGTCCTCACCGCCTGCATCATGTTGTCGGTGAACTGCAGGCACGTGGGGTGACCTGTGCACGGAGGAGAGGGAGAGGTTCTTAGTCCGCTGACACACTTTGACATCATTCATTACCGTTTGTTTACATAATCTGCAGCTATGTTTGCTTATATAAGGCTTTCAGGACCTGTTTCTTCATACGAACCAGTACTGAGCGGTTTGTAATTACATTTTATAGCAAAAGAAAGTCTTTGAAGATGCTCCCTAAAGACAGTAACTTGGTTTTGACATTGGTAATTTGCACCTTAAACGGTCCAGTGTGCAGGATTTCCTTGAGAGGGGAAATGAATGATCACAACAGAGGAGGACACTTGTGACACTGATGCAGGGGACTCGCTTCCAGACAGTTCTGACACTGAGGACACGCAGTCCACAAACTACTGGTTGTGTTCTGAGGGATGGCAGCAACAGAGACTCGGGGGTGTCAGTGTGAACGGCCGAGTGGGTCCTGGACTCACCGGAGCGCCCGCAGTCCGAGCAGGACACCAGCTCCTCGGCCTGACCCGTCTTCCTGTTGGAGTCCTGGTCTCCCAGGCAGAAGTCGCAGTAGTCGTTGGGGATGATGATGCCGTCGGGGCCTTTCTGAGCTGCGGGAGAGAAGGGACAACGGACGCAGTTCAGACAAAGGACACAGGAGCTGTCACACTTTGAGCAGTTTGAGTCCTGCGTCTTACGTTTGTGGTTGTCGGGGCAGTGCGGAGGAGACGGGGCCACGTCTGACTCTTTCTCCTCCTCCTCGCCCTCCTCCTCTGCCAGGTGGGTGTGGGTGTAGTGGTAACTCAGGCCCGGGCGGTTCTTGTAGCGTTTCCCACAGACTACAGATAAGACAACGCACATCCATTAGAGACGTGGGAGGGGAGAGAGGAGCGGCCCTGAGGGTCTTTACCTCACCGTCAGCGCACACTGCAGCGCCAAGTAGGCAAGATATGAAATGTCAGCTTGACATTTGAAGCTTACTTCTGAGTTGAATCACATAATGTTGTATCACATTTATTGATTTTGTGAGCATGGTGATTGTTGATGAGACCTTTCGCTATTTAAAAAAAAAATGCCTACATTTACATGGACATCCATTTTCCAGCAACTACTCCATGATGACCTAATGGTACAGTGTGTAGGATTTAGTGGCATCTAGTGGTGAATCCCCCTAACTCCAAACCACCCTCCCAAGCATGTAGAAGAACTTATATCAGCTTTCTGTTATTATCAAAACTCAAAAAGTGCTTAGTTTGTCCATTCTTGGCTACTGTAAAAGCATGATGGTGCAGAATGGAAGCCTCCTTCAGACAATCGAAAGGCAATAAAAACTATAATTCATACATTCAGGTGACTATACACATCCGCATTAATGCATTCTATTCTATTCTATTCTATTCAAATAAATGGAAATAATTTCACCTAAATCTTACACACTGGACCTTTTAAAAGTGCCAGCTTGCAGTAGCTATCATATTGTTTGTTGATATAAAAAGAAAAGAGGAAAACACTTTGTTCACTCGAGACAGAACTGAACAGACTGTGTGCATCTAGTCTAACATCAAACTAGACTTCGGGATTCTTAACAGTCGGCACAATAGGGCTGCAGCCATTGTAGAAGTATCTCAGCATCTATCTACAATACATTACAACAGCTGTACATCCTTTTGTGACTGTGATAATGAGCAACTATCACGAGTTGCTGGTTGACGTGATGTAAAATTCTGTTTACATTGTAAACACTTATACAATGGCTACAAACACTGATGACTCCACGGCTACAGAGAGTGAGCTAAGAGACATGCATCCCGCAGTGAAGCATGAGGCGAGTGGCCGCTGAGGCATCGTTGGGTGCATGCCCGGCCACGAGCGAGCACCGAGGCACATGGAGCAGCGTTAGTGTCATGCAATGCTTGCACTGCAGGAGGAGGGGGGGGCCTGCGCTAGCACTGGGAAAAGCGTTAGATAATAGTACACGTCCTAGAGGGGGTTAGCATTCAGTCAGCCAGTTCCACAGCAGCCAATCATAAAGAGTTCATGAACCCCCCCCACCCCCCCCCCCCCCCCCCCCCCCCCCCATAGAAAGAGAAGATGGCGACAGGTTGAGGTTGATACCTTCTTCAGCCTTTTTTGAGTTATGCTTTTGTTTGTATCTATCTGGAACAGAGGAGACACAAAAGCAAACGATAAAGGAAAAGACAGAACAAGACACAAAATGAGGACGAGATACATTTGGTGGAGGCTCGTTCAAGTGTGGCCCCCTCTCTCTCTCTCTCTCTCTCTCTCTCTCTCTGTCCACATCCCCGCAGACATCCCATTCCTGGGGGGTGGACTCGTTTGAAAGTGGCATGCGAGTCAGGTCTGGATTAACAGCTGTTTAACTCTGTCCTCATGCTGCACAGAACTGCTCTTGGAAACAGAAGATGGAGAGCGCCATCATTGAGAGGTGAGGAGATGTTTCAACGGTGGTTCAACAATTGGAGCAAGTTAAAGGTGCAGTGTGTAAGATCTGGTGACTTCTGGAGGTGAAGTTGCATGTTGTATCCATAACCTCACCCTTCTGAGCATGCAGGAGAACTTATGGTAGACTTCAGTTGTCATTAAAACTCTAAAGATTTTTAGTACGTCCACTTTTACTCTTGAAAAAACATGGCGGCCTCTGTAGAGTAAATAAAGTATTTCAATTCAATTCAATTCAAAATATACATTAATGGACTCATTTAAGGATAATGGGAAAAAAAACATTTAGGTGATTATAAATTCATGAAAATGTCAGTCTGTAATTGTTTTGTGATATTTTTAGAAGTGACAAAAATGACCGAAATCTTACCCACTGCACCTTTAAGAGATGTTCTGGTGTAGAAGGTGAAACATGTACAACTGTCGCATCTAAAGATGGACGGAACCGCCTCCACTTCCATTCTACATTTTGATTGACATGTAAACAACAACAAACTCATGGTCTGAACACATGATGGAGGATGATGTTTTGAAGGCGCTCTTCTCTCTTACTGTCACAGACGTAGGGTTTGTCCTGATCGTCCACGGTAACAGGATCCGCCCTCCTGCGACTTGATCCTCGGTTCTGAAACCAAACACAGCTGGGATCAAACCCCCTGGCGTTTGGGCCGAAACCATCAGATTCATGTTGTGGAGAAGCCTTCTCCACAGGTTTTTGACTGCGACACTCACTTTGCCCCTGTTTCTGCTCTTTCTCTTCGGAGTGTCCAGCTCAAAGTCGTCGTCGTCATGGAAACCGTCTCCGTTCTCCTCAGCCTCCAGTACTCTCTACACAGGAGACCACAGAGGGCAGAGGATTGTGGCGGTATGAATATAACATGAGACTAACAACGACGCATTTGTATTCTTCAGTCTTCATAATCCATCGCAGCTGTAAACTAGGGGTCTCCAGACGGCAGCCCGGGGGCCGACTCAGGCCCCTGGTCCATTGGTTATTGGTCCGGAGCAAATTCTAAAAAAATATAATGGAACGAAGCCCACATGTGGAACTGACTGTAGCCCTAGGTGGAGCCACCGCTTCACGGTGGACAGTCCTGCACAAGTCTGATTCTGTCCACGCGTATCCACAGCTCAGAGCCAGACCCGACTTGTGCCCATTCAAAAATCACAACCCAACCCACATTTGGGAATATACTTTGAAAGGCAACAATCGCTCATATTTTTTTTAGAATACAATAGAATAGAATGCCTTTATTGTCATTATACACAATGTACAATGAGATTGAAGGACAACTCTGGTGGTGCTAAGAGGGAAACAACAGGGGTACCCTAAATATAAAGTCTATACAAAATAAAATTAAAAATAATAAAAATGAAATAGGATCTGTGGATACATCTAACATATTTACAGCAGGAGCACGTGGTACCATGTACATACAATGCAATACACACCGTACACAGTGCAGCAGAGTGGCTCTAATATAAATACATTGCACAGGTGTGGCTGGACACTCAGCTACTGTGTGTCCAGCTCTCTTATTGCACTCGGATAGAAGGTGTTCGCGAATCTGGAGGTGCGGCCTGTACCTCTTCCCTGAGAGCAGCAGCGGGAACAGGCTGTGCCCCGGGTGTGAACTGTCACGGGTGATGCTGGAGGCCCTGCGCAGGCACCTGGTGATGTAGAGGTCCGACAGAGAGGACAGCTGTACCCCTATGGTCCTCTGGGCCGACTTCCTGACCCCTTCCAGGGCCTTCTTGTCAGCCTGAGAGCTGCTCCTGAACCACACCAGGATGTTGCGGGTCAGGATGCTCTCTACAGAGCACCTGTAGAAGGACAACAGCAGGTCCCGGGACACGTTGACCCTCCTCAGTGACCTTAGAAAGTACAGCCGCTGCTGTGCCTCTTTCACAAGGGCATTGGTGTTGGTGTCCCATGTGAGGTCCCGAGAAATGTGCGTGCCCAGGAACCTGAAGTCACTGACTCGCTCTACCAGGTCCCCTCGTTTGAGAAGAGGAGCAAGCTCCACCTTCTTCCTCCTGAAGTCCAGCACCAACTCCTTTGTTTTTGAGGAGTTGAGTGTCAGATTGTTGAGGGAGCACCAGGCAGCGAGGTTCAGGACCTCCTCCCTGTAGGCCGTCTCATCACTGTTGTGAATCAGCCCCACCACGGTAGTGTCATCTGCAGTGTTGTGGTACAATATACAATTTCATCACTAAATCATGTGTCATGCAACAGCATTGGGCTGAGCACACAGCCCTGGGGAGCCCCACTGCTCACAGACAGGGTTGAGGAACGATGATCCCCCAGCCTGACTGACTGCAGACGGTCAGTAAGAAAGTCTCTGATCCATCTGCAGGTGTGCTCACCAATCCCCAGACCACGCAACTTGGACGTCGGTCTGCTCGGAACAAGTGTGTTAAAGGCAGAACTGAAGTCCACAAACGACATCCTCGCGTAACTGCCAGGTTTTTCAAGGTGTTGACACACCGTGTGGAGGGCTGTGTTGGTGGCATCACCTGTGGACCTGTTGGCTCTGTAAGCGAATTGGTGCTGATCGAGGCTGGGAGGCAGCAAGGATTTGTCTGTTTTATTCAAATTGGAACATTTCTACAATTTGAAAAATGTTGATGAGTCTCTGAACTCTGGATGAAAACCCATAAATGGAAAGTTGTTATGTGGGATCTTTTTCAAATCAAGCATCTTTGATTATCAAGCACATTTGACCAACATTTGATTTATATTGTTAACTTTGATCGAGTCATTTTCTGTATGTGGCCCTCAGTGAAAAAAGTTTGGGCTGCTGCCCCCTGCTGTCAACGGTGAATCACGTCACAAATCGGGAAAACAGAGAAATGTACACTACTTTATATACACACAGATTATTTATACATTCTTTGTTGCTCATTGTCTCGTTTACTGCACTTTACTTCGCATAGGTCAAAGTGAGGACACTGGGTTCTCTTTGCTTTGGAGTTTCATCCTCTAACACTGGACACTGAGCAGTGTCCACTGAGGCCTGACAGAAGTACCTGGATCTCCAGCAGCGTCTCGTCCTCCTTACTGATGCTGTTCTTCTTCTCGGGCAGGCCGTCCCCCCTCAGCAGGGCCTCCAGCGCTGTGGCCTCCCCTGTGGGCACCTCGCGCTTGGGGGCCAGCTCAGCTTCTGCAGTGGGAGGAAAAGGGCATGTGATGGGGTTGGTATGTGTGGATGTAATATTATGCCAGTGCAATGTTTTATAGATTACATACATTTCCTCTGCTGGCCATCCGCAGGCTATGATGTGATATTAAGCCATTTCCATGTTTTCCTGTGCTTTTGTTGGGGGGGGGGGGTTCTAGTCAAAAATCACTATGTTCCATGGTAGAGAGGGGGCGCTCTTGAGCTCAGAAAACACTTGTGAGTGAAAATAGGAGCTGGAGCAGTGGGTGTTAGGTTACGCCCAAATCGCACGATCAGAATCGAGGAGCACTTTCAAAGAGCTCAGTGTTACATCCAAAATGTTTTCGTTTAGCACGAGATGGAAGCCAAACCAAGACAAAACGTTAAAAAAATCTCATTTTAATAACGGAGATACCAGCTGTCAGAATCCACATCTAATAACTCAAATAGCTGCACCAGGTGCACGGTAATAAAGATAATAATGAAAACACTGCTTGAGAGACTAAATTATGTGTATCTCTCTCTCCTCCATCTTTCTCTCTCACTCTCTCTCTCTCTCCCTCCCTCTTTTCATTTCCGCAGAGGTGAACTTGCCGCTGAGACAATTCTCCGTCCCGGGCTTTGAACCCTCACCCGGGGATAAATGCGGAATGAAGGTAAGGATGTGATAAGAGAGGAGGAGGAGGTGGAGGAGGAGGAGGAGGGGGGGGCATGAGCTGAGCTGCTGAGGCTGTAAGACACTGTTATTGAATACTGAGCTGCTGTAGAGCTTTGTCTCCCCCTCGTCCCCCCCCTCCTCCTCCCTCCTCCTCCTCCTCCTCACCCCCCCACACACTACGTGCCTCCTCCTTCACCTCTGCACACTCCCACCTCCTCCTTCCTCCTTTGTATGAAATCCCTCTCCTCTCCTTTCTCCTACTCATCATCTTTGCCAGCACACACACACACACACACACACACACACACACAGACATAGTATATAGTGTATGTACAGAATGTATTTGAATTTCCCTTCCCTTTGTCGGTGCAGTGTCCCTGTCTGTATGATATACGTATGTAAACAGTGTTCGGTGCCCTCCCCTTTCTTTTTTGAAAATTCTTAATCTGCATGAAACTTTGAGCGGCTGCCACCGACTTGAGCTGTGACACGCAAAAGAGAAAGCGCACGATCGGCGAAAAACAAGGGGAAAAAGTTCTGCTTTCAAACTCTTCAAACTCTGTCTAAGTAACCTCGCGACAGTGCCTCCATGCATCCACACACACGCACGCACACACATACGCGCACACACAAACACACACACACACACACACAGACGAACCTCTCTGCTCAGGAAGCATTAAATAAACATAAAGCATTTCCAAAAGCCCGAGAGAGGAGCACTCACATTCCTCTGTCGTGTTATGATAGATATCTGGGCCAAACTGCAGAACTGAAAATCTGAAAAACAAAACTGTACACTTCTGTGCCTCAGGCTTCCCTGTCCTCACTAACTCCAATGGACGGACGGACGGACGGACGGACGGACGGATGGTTGGGTGCAGCTCTGCCGAGTTTCACTCTCCTGTCCTATGTCCTGAAAAAGTGTCTTAAAGCCGTGGAGTATTATGTTGCATCTGGAAGATGGCGAGGGGGAAACAATAGTGTGGCAAGGAAGCTGAAACAAAGACCTGCTTATATGCCCCCCGACTGCACCCCCCTCCCTCATATCGAGTTCCTGGGGATTCCTTTGCTAAAATCCCCGATAATACACACATGCATTTAGGCACAACACACACACACACACACGTACACACACTACATCCTCATAAGACTCGCTTACATTCTAATGGCGCATGGATAAATGATTACAGAGGCCCAGTTAGGGTGCTTCTGTGGTGTAACAGAGTCATGTGTGGGGGGTGTTTGTGTGCTCGTGCAAGCACATTGCATCGTGTGTGTGTGTGTGTGTGTGTGTGTGTGTGGACTGCCAGAGAACAGTGAGAGGAGCCATTGATTCAGGGGAGAGAATGAACCTGGAGACCTGGCGAGAGAGACGGGCTAACCAGAGCCAGATGGTCAGATAGTGAGCGTTAATGCCACTCAGCGCTGCTCAGGCTGCAGCTCTGAGCAGCTCCACAGCAGCTCTGAGGGCACAGGCCTGACTTCGACTCCATGTGCATTTATGTGAATGTAGGGTTGAATAACATGAGAGGCTGCGCCAGTTTTATTTTTTTTATGGTGAGCCCTGGCTTTTCACTCTGTATGCATGTCAATGTTCTCCACATATAAATGTGTGTGTGTGTGTGTGTGTGTGTGTCTTACCTAGTCTAAGCTCACACAGACGGAGCTGGGGATCCAGAGGAGGGTGGAGTCGCCTCTTCTTTCTCCAGCATCGAGCAGGGTAGGTATACATCTGTCCTGCAGCCTGGCCTGGACACACACACACACACACACACACACACACACTACATGGTCATCCCTGTTTTCCTGACACGTCATATGTCCAGATTTCAGCCTAATGTTGGTAAACAATGCTTTGTGAAGATGATCACACCTGCACACTCATTGTACAAACTCCATCAACGTCAATTAATCACATGAACACAATCAGGCTTGAAATGAAATGTAACAGTTTGGCCTCCATCACATATTTCTTCATTAGCTTTGAAAAAAAGGATTTTGTAAAGCGTGCGTGTGCAGGTTGAGAGAAGAAAAAAAAAATCAAGAATAAGCAACAACCCAGAATACATGCATATAATGTTAGTCAGGTCTGCCACTAAGTATAGGGTGTGGCCTGAAGGGCTTTGCATATGAGATGGGAAAGCAGGCTATTTGTGTCCGGCTCTCAGCAAAGAGCAGATTTGTTCCCTTCAGCTGTACGGGCGACCCAGATGTGAGGAGATGCACGCTGACTGCGAGACTCAGGATACATCAGCAAGGCATAAATCACCAGACGCACAAGCAGCGACTTGATTTGCCTTGATAATTCTAAGCCTGTCAGCATCCCGTCCGTCTACAGTAAATTTCTACTTATGTGCTTCCCCGTCGGAGAAACGCAGAGAGAACCAATGCCCTGTCACATGCTTTCAATGTAAGTTGCAGCAGGCAGCTGGGCGGCTTGGATTAGCATCAGGGGAGGATGCAGGGGGAAACTGGTGAATGTGGCTCTGTTGTACTGCAGGCTCCATCGGTTACCTGGAAACAACACACTCACAGGCCGATAGAATATGGCCTGTGAACATGTCGTCGGACAGTAGCACATCAGTTATCAATATATTAAAGGTGCAGTGTGTACGATTTGGTGACCTCTAGCGGTGAAGTTGCGCGTTGTATCCATCACCTCACCCTCACCCGTCTGAACATGCGTGAGAACCTGTGGTCGACTTGTCGTTGGCGTTAAAAAACTCAAAAGATGTTTGATATGTCCACTCTGGGCTACTGTAAAAACATGTGTAAACAATGTAATCATACATTAATGGGCTCATTTAAGGCTCATGGGAAAGAACAATACACTTAGGTGATAAAGAAAATGCAAGTATGTGATTGTTTTGTCATTTCTTTTCTGCCAATAATAGTGGCAAAATGAGAAATCTTTACACGCTGCACCTTTAATGGTTTTATGGCGCTTGAGTTTACAACCGAGCTTTTCTCGCCGACTCAATGGACGTGGGGAGAACTTCGCCGACCCGTCTCCTGGGACGCTTCACCGGCTCTCTGCGTGTTAATGTGCGGGGAGAAGAGGAGGAGGAGGACCGCTGAGTGAGTCGGATCATTACCGCTCTAAGTGCACGCTCTCGTTAGAAAGGAGCGCGTTTGGTTGCGGTATGCAAATGTGCCGCCGCACGTGTGCCACTGACCCCGATGTGTGGACCCTTTGATAGATAACAACACTAGCTCCTCTCAGCTCCTGCCGCCGCTCACCTGGCTGGCGGTGGCGTTTTTCCATCCAGATGTAGCAGTTGTTCTGCGCCACGCCGGTCTGCGAGTCCAGGAAGGGCATGCGCACGCTGCGCTCGGCACAGAGTCGGGCATTGTAGCTGCGACAGTGCTCAATGGCCTCCTTGTAGAACTGGTCACCCAGCCTGAAAACACACACACACACACACACACACACACACACACACACACACAGGGAGAGCAGAGTGAGCTAGACGGACTTGAAGGAAGGCAGACAGAGGATGATGATTGGTTTTCATGTCGTGCATCACACGAGCTGCCCCATTCATTCAGCATTCAAGTTCCCCCACGTGTAACACTATAGTGTTTTTGCTATTGATCCAGGTTATTTGCGGCGCGCTGCTTCGGTTCCTTCGCAAAAGCACTTTCCTGCGAGTGGTTAATGACAATGGCATGTGCGGTGACGTGCGAGTCATACACATGAGTAAGGGAGCTCAACCCTGTTTAACTTTGGCTTTGTCAAACACACCCATTCTTCACCTTCACACCGTGACTCGATTTGCTTTGTGAAGCCCGACGGTGCCGGAGCATCGAGAGGGATGGTGACACAACGAGGACTGTGGAGGCAAACACAGGAAACACGAGAGGGGGAGAGATGTTTCTAATGTCACACCGGTAGATGAGGCACAGGGCCAGATCGAAGAGCCACACACAGGTGGACACACACACACACACACACACACACACACTATCGACCAGGTTGTGAGCTATCAATAAGCTCTGTGCAGTCATGGCTCAGACCATTAGAGACGGACCAGGTTGGACCAGGATTAACTTGACGCCTTTGATACAGATGAAATATTCACCCTGAGCAGGAGATTATTCTCTAATGACACAGAGCGGAGGTCAGAGGAATGAGATTGGATGAGAGTGGATCTTTAGCCAGTGACTCAGCTTCACAGGTGAAGCAGTCAACCCAGGCAGAGCAATTCTTTTCATTAAAGGCCCAGTGTGTATAGTTTCCGGGAGATTTCCATATCTATTTGCAGAAATGAGGTTTAGAATCATTGCCGTTAATAATAATATGAATGTAAAAATTATGAAAGTACCACACTTTTTTCTCTTGATACTTAGAATTTGGGTCCTCACCACGGAGACCATCCTTTGTTTACATTATAGCTCAGAAGGGATAAACTGAACACCGTTTGGTTTGTAATGATGTTTCATTTTTTCCCCTAACCTGAAATATCGTCAAAGTTGAATAAATAACAGTATTTACATCAAAGCAAAGATGCGAATGTATTGTTGTACAGGGACGTCTACAGTTGACTCCAAACATTCTGCTCTAATGACCTTGTTATACCACTTTTTTACCACTAGAGTGAGTCATGGGCCAACTCAGCATTTGATATAGTGACTGGTTCAGAACTCACACCCTTTCTTTTAGACTGGTAAATTATTGGTGTGGTGACAATAATTGATTGACACGTGGATAATAAGCAAAGGAGGAATAGGTTCTTAGTACTCGCACAATACCGCCACCTGCTGGCGATAAATGGAACCATGTCAAAAGTACAACTCAGCCCTTCAGGCAAACACGCAACTCCTTCACTAGGTGTCATTAAATCCTACACCTTGTACCTTGAAAGGATGGGTGTGGTTCGCAGACATGGCATGAAGGTTAGAAATGAAAGAAACGACAGAATAACTCTGTGTTGATGTGCACACGCGTCCCAACATCCCGCCTCTCTTGACTGTGTGTGAGCAGAGATGTGTGCTCTGTGGATTCTCGGCACAGATATGTAAAGAATGCCAAGCTGGACAAAGACCAGCTCTCTGGTCACACTGAATCTCACAAAGATGTGCAGTGTTTGGAGTCGGAGGGAGAGAACGGAGGGGTGGGGGGCGGGGCGGGGGAGGATGGGGAGAGGGGGTGAGAGGGCAGTATGAACCAGGTGTTGCATGTAAAAGATGAAGGAGAGAGGGAGACGCTGCTAACGTGCGATACAGATGCTTTGCTTGCACAAATATGGCTCAAAGTTGGAAAATGGAAGCGTCGGACATGTGGAGAACAGACCGAGGTCCTGCTCACACTTGTACAATTTGAATCGCACCTCAACTTTGGCTGTTGCAACATCTGGGACAGAGAGCAGAGATGAATGGGTGTGAGTGCGATTGAGACACACTGGGTGTTGAGATGTGCTGGAGGAGGAGAGGGGGGATCACATGTGTTTGAGTGGGACTGTGCCTCTACCTTGCATGGTATATGATTAAGGTGTTAAGTATGGGGTTAACAGTGAATGGCACTGGTGTCACTGTGCTGTGTGTGTGTGTGTGTGTGTGTGTGTGTGTGTGTGTGTGTGTGTGTGTGTGTGTGTGTGTGTGTGTGTGATATTTGCAGCAGAATTAAAGGTCTAGTGCAGGGGTGTCAGACAAACCGACTGCCAGAGGGTCCATTCCGGCTCGCTAGATGCATTTGCAAAGTGTAGAAATTACAGATAAGTCACTCACTGTAATTTTTCTTAAAGGAAAAAAAAATGACTCCAATTTCCAACTTGTCCACTGGGATTTGCGCACAACACCATGAACTGGTACTTTTTTGCACTAAAACAAAGAGAAAACTTTGGAGTTGTCTTTGTTTATAGGTCAATATGCTATGATTTTACTGGCCCCGCCCACTTGAGATCAAATTGTTGCTGTATGTGGCCCCTGAACTAAAATGAGTCAGACACCACTGGTCTATAGTGAGTACAATTTGGGTCAAATGATTCCCATGACCAATTTCAGAGGTTGAATATCAAAGAGTGATGATGTATGTATGAGTGTATAATCAGCTGAATATGAATTTATTAATATCATGAGTCATGTTTTTTACAGTACAGCCCATAATAGACACACTAAACCCTAAATGACAGTGCTTCATATTTATCCAAATATACTGTATATTCTAAAACAAGTGTCTCAACATACTTTTGTAATGAGTGTGTTATGTTTGAATCCAGAGTAGTGAGAGGATTAGTAGATTTCTAATCCGGCTCTGTAGAGAACTGAGATGATGGACACGAGAAGTTCAAATTCAAATCACTGACACACATGATTTGTTGCCATGGTGATAAATTACAGTTGCAGAAGCCTCTGTTGGCTCTGTTTGCCACCCTGTGTGTATAACGTCCATACTACAGCATGTGGCAGCAGCATGCTGACATTCTCTCTCTCTCTCTCTCTCTCTCTCTCTCTCTCTCTCTCTCTCTCTCTCACTCTTAAATTTTTTTTACAGGAAACAGAATGAGGAGTGCAGCTGGTGTTTTCATCGTTTTACAGTGTCGGACAAACCGGCAGTCACAGTGATTTAGTCACATGCAAATCTCCAGGAGAGACTGCCTGTCACATAACTTACGTTCCCAGAGGTAAAGTGTTATTCCTGCTGTCACTCTTTATTCCCTGAACTCAAGCATGCGTGTGCGTGTGTGTGTGTGTGTGTGCACCTACAGGTATCTCTGTCTTCATCCATCTTTCCCACTTTTCCTCCCTGTGTCATCCCATATTTGTCTGTATGTCTCTGTCCCATTTCCAGCGACAACGTGCCTGCGTAACATCCGGGGGCCGTCTCAGGAACTCTTACGTAAGCAGACGTTTGTGTCTGCTGTGTGTTAGTGCATAAAGCTGTTCACAGAGAGAGAGGAGACACTCAAAGTGTGCGCGTCCATGCCTCCAAGACCATCTGTCTATGAGTTGCATGTCCTGAGACATCGCGCCCTTAACCCCCGACCCCACCCCCCCCTCTGACCCCACTCAGCCATAATACACTGTACTGAGCTCCTGCTTTACACCCATTAGTTGACTCTATGGTTTATTGTAGTGATTTTGCTTATGTAAGTTGAGTTTTGCATGTCGGGCAACACATCCCTCTCGGTCAACAGCTTCCTGGATACGGATGGAATCCGTAGTTGCAGAGTGTGTGTGTGTGTGCGTGTGTGTGTGTGTGTGTGTGTGTGTGTGTGTGTATGTGCATGTGTGCGTGTGGCCTTTACTAGATGAGACTTCAGCTTTGTGTTTGATGGTCACTCTTATCTGAACTATGAGGGCCCATTTCATCAGCTTATGCTAATTGGAGTCAAACATAAGGCCAGTGAGCCAGAAATGGACCGTCAGGGGCTGTAGTCTGGTCAGTGGGGTGATTTTGCAAAGTGCGACAAACAGTGTACTTGTTTTAAGTGGGTTTTTCTGGTGAAGAGACATTTTCATTCATTAATCAGTTGAATGCATTTTGTATGCAATGCATTTTGATTAAAGTCACATAGGGAAGTATTTGAAGTTGTTGTTGTTTATAGGTCAGCATGCTTACACCGGTTCGACCCACTTGAGATCAAATTTGGCTGTATGTGGCCCCTGAACCAAAAGTTCAGTTTTGAACACCCCCTGGGTTTAAAGGTTAGATGGAAGGAGGGGGGAGAGGAGAGGAGCTACTAACACCCTCAGACAAGTGCTCGTGAATGATTTACGAGGCTTTTATCTGAAGTGACACACAACAGCAAACATGTCGTGCAGAAAAAGATGTCGAAGCAACGAATGAGCACGAAATATTCAAAGGGACTAAGTGAGGCAGATGTGACAAGGATGAGCTTATGTGTTGGGGGGGGGGTACCTTCACCTCCCCTTCACCTTTAAGAGGTCCTATACAGATAAAGAGCCATGGGAGCAAACAGGGCTTGTGTACAAAGATGGCAATGCCAGACGGTATCCGTGGTCCAGAGGGAGAATAATGGCGCCTGATTGAAGTCATGTAGACGGGAGCTGGACCCGGACGTCTCTCTGTGCAGGTTGTGTGTGGAGTCTGATGAGCACCGCGGCGACGCGTGGCCTTTTTGGCTGATTGAGGACCAGACATGCCTCTGCATTCTGTGAGAAACGCGTGCAAGTCTTTCACAGCGCATGGAGCTGAGAGGGCGGAGAAGGGTCAGATTCGACCTCGGGGATGAAAAGGGGTGATTTTAAAAACCTGATGGAGACGTTGATGGTTTGAGACGACTGAGAATTTGATGGGTTGAGTTGGGTGTGGATGACGGATATGTGAAATGCACGCCTATGCGAGAGCACACCTGGACATAATACCGAATACCTGGAATGTCCATCGAGCAAAGAAACAACAGCAGCGTGTAAAGATAAGCGCGGAAGACTGAGGCTTTCATCAGAGCGGCAGCACTCGACGATGAAGATGAACGTGAGTGTCCATGAGAGGAATGTTAAGTCCGAGAACAGGCCTCAAAGACGCAGTTACAGGCCAGGGAGGATCTCATGAACATGATCGATATTCAAAACTGACAGTTACCGTCCCCTTTTTCTTTGCATTCTCCCGATCAATACTCTCATTGGATAGTTGACACTTTCAAAAGTCACTCATAGTTGATTGTTTTCACGTTTGCTGAATACAACGATGAATCATGAAAATACCTCGTTGCTCGGATGATAAATCATTGGAGCATTTCCATATTTGTGTGTATCGCTTCACACTCCTGCAACACCTCTTCGTGTCTGATGACACTCAGAGAGAGCTGATTATGTGAGCCCTGAATTGAGTGGGGTAAATGATTCAATTTTTCACTCTGTATCTTAAAGGTGATAGTATCAGTTGGTGTTTGTAAACACACTAGTCAAAGTTGGCCCCTCCTCCCCATGCTTGACAACACCGGTCGGGTGCGTGCACAGCTTGCACAGCAACTGTGGTAATGCTCCAGCATTTGTTGAAATGCTGACACTTTAACGAGCGAATTGGACGAACCACAGCACTTGCTCGTCCGAGTGCTGGTGCACTCGAACGTCCCATGCAAGAAAGCAACTCTTTGCATGTAAAAACACCACGACACACCCCCTAGTGCCTAATCAAAGATGATTCATCAAATCTACATTATTTTTTTAGAGAGAATTCAGTACCTTTAACTATGTTGGTCTAATTCATCTCTTTGAATTCCTTTGAATATGTCTATGTCAGACAGAGTTATTTATCCACCGCTTGTATCATAAATCTAGATTTGTCTATACTGGCAACAGAAAATAAAAAGAGGACTATCTAATTACCAATTTGCCCTGAAGCCAAAAGGTGCTTTGTCAGTCATGTTCTCCTCATCTGAGTCTGCGACATCACACCTGTGTCAATCATTTTAATGAGCGCTCAGCTTTACAGCGTCGACTCGCGCTGATGAGACATTCATCAGCCCTGAGGAGGCAGAGAAATGAATTTCCGGAGAGGAACCTCTGACTCATGATGTGGCCGTTTGACCTAAAGAGAGTGTTTGTATTTGAGCATAACATGAAAAATTCAAGTTTTGTGTTTCTGTCTTTTGAATGCAAGGCTGAAGTGCTTGCATCTGCTTCTGCAACCGACACATTGTTTCTGACATGTCAGTTGGGCCAAGGAATCAGGCCCCTAGAGGAAGTGCAGGGTTTGGCAACAGCAAATGGGCACTGGTCTTTGTGATATTCAGTCAGCGGCAGAGAGGTGGGTGAGGTGAAGAGGAGGAAGGGGGGGTGCATGGGGGAGGGGGGTAGAGGGGGAGGAGCCGAGGAGGAAGGAGAGGAGGGGTCAGGCGTGTCCCGGGGCACACGTGTTCTCTTTCAAACCCTGTCACACTCATTTTCTCTCCGACTCATGGATGTGTGTGTATGCCTGTGTGTGTGTGTGTGTGTGTGTGTGTTTGTGTGTGTGTGTGTGTGTGTGTGTGCACGGGCGCTTGTCCCGTGTGCAAACAGACACACAAAAGGGAATAAAAGGGAAAGGTGCAGTCGGAGCGGGGGGGGGGGGGCCAGTGGGAGGGGAGGGTGTTCGGG
>JAFBJT010109244.1:84001-103187 GCA_016785325.1 Chascanopsetta lugubris
CTCATTCATGTGTTGTGACTGACTGGTAAATAAGACACAGACATATGCACACACACACACACACCTCAACTGTGCTCATAGGGCCCCGTGAGGATTTGTTCTTGAGTAAGGTGGCAGATTGTTAGGTGATGAATGAGAACAGGGAGTCGGGCCCCTCCAATGGTCCGTAAGCTGCCTGCATTGATTTTTAGTTCCTCGCCAACAGTCTCTGGGGAAAAGACAGCTATCGCCCACAGCGCCTCATGTCCCGCCATCCAAAAGGCACACCCTCAGAAGCACACTTGCCCTTCTGCACATACTAGAGTAGGCTGTGCATGAGAGCAATCTGATATTGGCTGGCAATATAACACTCAATCTCATGGGCTGGAACGAAAACACTTCTAAGAGTCCCTAGTTAGAGAGATGATAAGCTTGCCTCTGCCTTCAAGAACTGACGACTGAAACATTAATAGTTTTAGACATTGTGAAACACTTGCACCAAGTCTATGATTGCATGGTCACACCTTGGAAATGAGTTGTACTCATTTTCTGTATTCAAAATGACTCCACACATGAAAATTAACTGGAATTGAGAGTGAATATCATCACGTACAAACAATCTCGGGAGTGCTCTATAGAACTTGTCAGTATGATTGCTGAAATTGTACGTTTCACATGCTCAAAATCACTTGTTGAGCATTTGGTGTTAGTTCTGCACAGGCAGCTGACGTGGTGCCAGACATATTGCCGTTTGGAAACTGTCAATTTGTGCAGATGGAGATGACCAACTGTGGTGTGATGCACTTCATAGTCATGTGCAAACCGTTAATGTTTAGATTTCCTGGAGGACTTGTCTCTCTTCTGTAAGTGTACGGTTACAAGCAGCAAATGTCAACCGGATATTTCAAGGAGTTCTTTGTAAGAGTCAATACTCTTTGTACAATGGTGTGATGAATCTGAATGAGCTGTTGGGTGCTGTGGAGCAGAACTGTATCCCATTGTTGGGTCGATCCTAAACATTACGAGTATTGGGTGAAACTCGTCTGGTCCGTATGGCTCAGCGCTACAGAACTTGCTCTGTGGGTTCATCATTTCTACAAAAAAGGACACTGTTTCGTTTTCAATATTTTTGTGTCTAAAAGGGAATTAGTTAATGATCTTTACAACATTCTTTCATGGTCTCCTTCTTCTGCTGACATGAAAAGGTCTTAGTCATTGTGACCATTGGATACAATCAATTTAAGACCACCAGCTTCAATGGTCATCAACATGTTTTTCAAATAATCAACGCAATAAAAGTGTCCCGTTTGTCTGCCTCTCTGTCGTCTTTTACGGAGGGTATTACACGGCAAACACTGTATGTGGTGAAAGTGACTCCATGAAACATATGACCAACTCTCTCCCCTGGTGTTTCCCTCGTCCCTCTCGCCAGACTGGATGTCTTGTTGCAAGCAGATGGCAGATTCTCAGTTACGCACAATAGCTAACCTGAGCTGGGTTGGGATGTTGTGTCAGTACGGTTCACCAGCTGGTTAACACACCAGAGATTCTGATAACAAAGTTTGTGGGTAATTTGTGACCTAAACCGCCCAACACCTCCCACTCCCTGCACACCTGCTGCAGTAAGATAGCTTCACTGAGTCTCAGCCTCAATCTGCGGAAGATTCTTTGGATAACAGCATTAGTAACTCCCCCAGAGTTTGAGGTCTGCACAGGCGTGATTGGTTGGCCTGCACCCGCAGCTTTCTTGTCTGCACCCGCCCACACCTGCGGCGCTTCACTTATATGTGACTTGGACCGAGAGATATTCACAGATTCTGACTTGACAGCTAGTTACCTCAGCAACGGAACAGTGTTCAAATACAAATGACATCTCATGAAAAACCGTGAAGGTTCCAGCTGTGGTTTTTTCCAGTAACCTGTCAATAATCCATATACACACACACACACACACACACACACACACACACACACACACACACACACACACACACGCTGTCGGATGCACACCGGTGCTCGGTTTCCTGATTACAGAGAATGAGTGATTGGCGCACGTTGTCATGTCTGGCTGTGTGCATAGTTAAAAGATAAACAACCGAGCCATGAGCCAATACAATATTTTTACTACCCAATAACCTGCCCAACACCCGCCGGCAGCAACATGAAAAACGCCCGGGCCGCAAAACAAGTGTGACGGGGCCCATGGGGCCCGCAGGCAACCAGCAGTCATACAGGGTTCTACCCCAGAGGAACACAAAGGGATTTCATAAGGTCAGTTGTAAACATTATAGACCAAAGACCGGCAAAGGCAAACTGGTGAGAGAGTTCCCTGAGCTTGAGAGAGACATCACAGTGGGAAGGATTATCAGAGCAGTTTGATATTGTTCAACCAAGAGTTCTATGATCAGATTAACGGTTAGAGTTTTTTATTTTTTTTTTTTGTATTTGGACGATCAAAAATACCTTAGTACTAAATATAGCGCAGCAAATCGTTTTCAAGAAAGGTAATTTATTTCCCCCGAAAATATTCAATTTTATGAGACAGTCTCCACGGCCGCACTGTAACAGTCTTCTACTTCACTGAGTGAAGATATCATTTAGGATGGTATCTTTAAGTAATTTGGCATTGGAGCTGATTGAAAGAGATTCATATGTATCTCATTCAAACCTTAACGTCTTGTGTGTTATTGTAACCATGGTAACTTGTTCTTCCTCATTTAAGTGCATCACATTTTATGAAATAAGATGTAACCTTTACAGGCAAATAGAAAAAAATAATTAAAAACATAAGTGTACCATATACTCACTTTTCACTATACAACTACTCTGACCCAATGTCCAACGTGACATGTCCGAACCTTCCAAATAAGGGTGAAAAAGAATCGGTATACGCTGTTGAACTTCCTCTCTCCCCTCCTCTGTGCTGTACTTAAAACACCATCAACAAACCACAAAGCTTCCTTCCCAAACGTGCCCACCTTTGGCCTTCCGCAATATAGGTACCATAAATCAACACTGGCAACAAATAACATTACAATCATTCAGTAATGGATTGCACCTTTCACTGTGGGGATGCGCGATCCATTAAAATTCTATTTAGCCCCCCACACTTATTTCTACAAACAAGTAAAAGTGCCAGTCATCATTTCGCAATGCAGGGAGAGACTCTGGCACTTCTGGGCTACTGAGATTGATGAGAGGAGAGATTAACACTTCATTTTCAACGCCACTGGAGATAGCCAGAACATAATGAGATAAATGGAGTGAAAAGAGACTTTGAAGGGTGGGAGAAAGAACAGCGAGTGCAGAGACAAAGTGGAGAAAATGTGAAAAGCCTGGATCGGATTGAGGCACCTGGCATCTCAAGACAGGGTGTCAGGCCCGGGGCAGGAGGCGCTAGCAGGTGTGAGATGGGGATGGATGAGGCAGAACACAGCGGCTACCTCTACCTACAACATACACAGGCAGGATTGCATTCAACAAGGCCATCATTGGTCAAGGCCACCCTTCAGCCTGGTTCAATTCTAACCTCACAGGGGCGCCCGCGTCTGACAGACTCTGAACCTTTTTTGTGAAGACCTTGGCAGCCATAACACACAAACAACCAAAAAGTAGGAGGGAGCTGGGAGAGGTTCATATTCCATAAACATGGGTATCTTTTGCTGTCTTTGCAGGTATAACGCTAAACTGTACAATTCTAGAAAAAAGATGGTGGCAATGAAGAAATGACCTCACCTTGAGACCAATCTCTGCAGTAGTGCAAACTGTCAGATAAAAAAAAAAAATTAAAAAGCACAGAAATCTTAAATCGCTAATCATCACACTGCACGGACTCTGTGTCGTGCTCCTGATATTTGTTGATTATTTTGTAAATCTAAGGGATCTTTTTTTCACTGACTTTTTATTGAAAAACGTACAATATACGTACATACACAACATGGAAATGCCACATTCGTTATACTTTAAGCAATAAGATACAAAATCAAATCAATCAATCATTCGCAGTATCCACAACGCTCTTGTTCCAATCTGGAAATGAAAAGTCTAAATAATAAATAATCAATGAGATGAGTTAAATACATATAGAAAAAAATATTCTAGAAATGCCTATGACTCTGAGATTGCCCATTTCACCGGATCCCATTTATCAGCAGACTATCTCTTTTCGGCTGCAGACTGGCTGTTATTTTTTTCCATGACACAAACATTTATTTTTTTATCCTATCTCTCCATTCTCAAGGGATGATTATTAATAACATCATCATGTGTTATGTAAATGGTCAGCAGCTTCCACCACCCTCCCTTGACATGACTCAGAACAACCATAGCCCTCCATCCCACAGATCCCTGCTTCTGGAGGGGGGGAAACGTCTTCCACCTCGATGGAGCCTGGAGTGATGTCACTCTCCATTTTCTCCGACCAGAGGGTGTTATGGAGCAACCCTTGCCTCACACATCCATGCATGACTTGCGCATGTCTTCATTTGAGCTATTTTCTTTCTGACTGTCTGGATCAGATGCATTTGTCCCTCTCTCTATCCCCCCCCCCCCTCTCTCTCTCTCCCTCTGATACACAGCCAACACAGAATGAGTCACGGCCCCTACGCTGGGAGCATCCCAACCTTGTGTGTTTAGCACATTTAAACAGCATTCACTGAGTTTACACTGCTAAAATGGTTCTCCTGTTGTTTGCATGTGAAGCGTGCGGTGAGTCAGTCCTCCAGCAGAACGCTTTAAACGTACTTCTGTCTATTCTGGTGAGGAACACTAGCCACATGCTCAGCTCACATCCCAAATTGCAAAGCTATTAGCCGCCCAATGCCTGATGTTTATAGCTGCAGCTCATTAGGGCTTTGGCTCCCTTATGCTCCTTTATGCATTCGCACGGCTTTTATCCTCCTAAATTATTAAGTTTTTTTTATTTTTTTTTTTTACTGTCTAACGTAGCTATTCACGTGATGTTTTCTGAGCCTGATAAACGGACTTTACGGGGCTTTGATTTAGCAAAGCCAAGGTAGCTGGGTGTGCTGGTGCTCGGCAGGGGGCTAAGTAGGGGTGTTTGCCTCTTTCATCTCACTGCTGCGCCGTATTAAAATGGCTTATTTGCCCCATCTACCCCCTGTTAATGAGGCAACATGTTGCTCCTTCACCACAGGATAACCTGTTGCTATTTCAGGTTAGTTCATACATGGTGTAAATTAAATCTATATTAGTCGAGGAATTAAGATGTCAAGGAAATAAAAGCAAAACAACATTAGATCAAATCACGGGCATCTTTGTTGCTACTTTTAAAAATGACAGGCTCTCTCTTTAACTGAGTGACTTTGTATGAGTGGGTTGTGTGAAATCCGGTGTCGCACGAGGTATATAATTAAGGGTGTTGCATGGTTAATAGCATTCTGCGCTGCTTATTTGTTTTGCTGTCGCTGGTTTTAAATCCCTGTAATTTTTTACAGTCAATTAATGGTCTGGAAAATGTAATAGCATTTTATTTATTTATTTATTTATTTATTTATTTAATTCCGCTGAGTTGTCAGCGGTGCATCAGATTTGATTACATGTTGCTCTGGTAAGGTTGACCATGAAGTAGCGAACAGCAACACTGGAGCTGGGTGATGCTGGTAAACCAACTTCATACTTTATTTTTTGCCTGGTAACCAAGATAAAGATCTCATTCCAACTCAGTCTCTTCTCTTGACTGTAGCGTTGCAGAGCCAACAACCGTCTTTCCAAAAGGGCCAAGTGCTTTAACATGATCTTTGGGACCCTAAACACAAGGTACATTTCCCACTCTGTGGCTCGTAACCCTTTGCCTCTGGAGTCAGAGCAGTGTTGAACAGACTGCCTGCTGTGACTGGACGACCCTGGTTGGAGATCCCACAGAAAGAGTCCGACTCAGCTAACTGAACAGCAGACACCTTCATTATGCTGCTGTCAGGAGCACACAGACTTGGGTCAGCTTCAGCCTGTTAGCCACACACACACACATACACACACACACACACACACACACACACACACACACACACTCATACACACGCGCACACACACACACACACACACACCCACACCTGCTATTTATGCTAAGATCTCTTTGTAAGTCTGTTTTAATGGAAAATAAACTGTTTCCATCTCTGTACCTCACTACCAAGCATAAATCTTTACATACATTTTCTCAATGCACTTTACAATAGACAGAGTGGGTAAGAAGGGTGTGGAAACAATTACACCTTTACTCTTTAACATAAATATAGTCCTCTCTCATGAATTTTATTATGAATTCATTACTTCTGGTCACGACGGCAACGTATTATTCAATTTACCATGGCTGTTTCCAGATTGTTACTGCCTCTATTTCTGTTATTCTCACTTTAATGGAGCTTTGTTATGATTCATGTGTCTGTCATATTATTACTTACCAATGTTTTTGGTTTGAAATCCAAAGATACTTGTAATCTTTCTGAAGTCGTAACTTTAATGAAATATTTGTTTATTCATCCATCCGTCTGTACTTATTTGTTTGTTCTTGTTGTTTCTTCATTTATTCACTGTATAGTCTTTTTTATGCGAAACTAGAACACCAGTCACGTGTTGTTATGGCAGAAATACTGGTTTTCTTCCAGATCTTCAAATCCATTATCTCTAATCCCCTAACTTGATTACTGATTTTGGGTTTATTTGCATACCTTGAAAAAGTCAGATTGTTGCAAGGATCCAACAAAAATAAATGGAGAAAATTCTGTGTTGGAAGAGACTGTAAACAACATGCAAGGTTTTAGGGAAATATGACATTTTAATTGTGTTTCTATCTTAACCTCACTGCCATCATTGTTGCCTCTGACACACTTTGTGTCTTCTTTCTGGTGAAGTACAACCACACAGCTACCTTTTGAAATATATTTGTCGTTGTTGTTGTTTGAATTTAATAATTCCCTTGAAATATAGATTTATAACAAGGTGGCATTGGGTGATAATAAGGTGATAAGGTTAAGAGAACAAAAAGGTTGATTGCTTTGTGCTGGGTTAACCTTTGTTCTCCTGCCTTCTCCTTGAATGGCCAGGAGGTGACAAGAACATCTGAGCTCTACAATTCCTACAAATGGTGACAGCCTGAGCCAATCTTGTCAGCGTCATGCCTGAGAGAGCTGTCAGGCTCTGTCTGTAGGTGTGTGCCGGTTATGGGGGGAAAGGGGGGGAGGGAGTTTCAATGGCAGCAGAGGTGAGCCTGATGATAATTGGCAGTCAGATTATGGATGTGGCATTTGAGGTCTCCACACTGAAGGCAGGCAGATTTTCCACCCTGGAGGCTGCTCATGGCCTGGTCTTACACTCAGGTATTAAGAGAACAGGCAAGTAACATCGCAAAAATCGCGTAGGGGAATTTTATTTTTTCACCATTGTGCCACATCTTGTTTTCTAGCAAAGTTTGATTTTGTTCTGTTCTGTTTTGAATGCATCATTTACAATTGTTTTCTATGATTTCCCCGGAGACAAGGCAGACAAAAGGTCTCCCAAGGTTGTGGTAGCTGCAGTGGTCTAATATATTTGAGAGAAAAGATACAACCCAGTGGTTGCTATTGTTAAAGCTTCCATTAACCAGATTCTATATTGTCATATAATACATGAGCATTTTCTACCGTAGCAATCATACAAAAAACGACTGATAGTGGTTTTACATTGATTTCATATTTGTTACTGTATTAGTCTCCATATCACTGGTACACCTGGATCAATGTATTTATCACCATTGTACTTTTCTCTGTACCTAGTCAATATCTCATCATCTGTTGGTATTCTCTTCTTCTTTACGCTCTGCATTACGAATATCATTTTGGCAGCTAATCAAGTCAAGAGTCATTTTTGATTTTTCTTTTTCCCTGACCAGATTTTTTTGTTGGCTCATTCACATTAGTGTTTAAATGTGGCCAATATCAGATTTTCAGTGTCAAGAGATCGGTGTCTTTAACAAACCCGCATGCACAATAGAACAATGTAACGTCACAAGTGACACGGTGCTAATGTCAACAATATGGAAGTGAGCAATCACTGAACAACATGGGGTTCAAGATTTCATGCAGCAGCAGTAGGAAGTATTAAGGAGGCAGCATGAAGGAGGCACAGGAGGAGGAATAAGCAAGTGGTGGGATCAGGATATGAATTTCTTTGGTATACAGACTTCCATCAGGATTCTTCAAAGTCAAAGGCTACATTCGACCACATCTGTCTTCCATGTTGCTGTTGTGCCGGAAAGTAAAAATGTCTGTGCCGCCGTTGCACTAATGATGGAAAAATTGCTTGAAATCTGATGTGGCTGTTCACACTGAAGTTGCATCGTGAAACACACGACCTGAATCTAATCTGGGACTAAATCAGAACTGAAAATATCCAGATTTAATGTAATCACATAAGACTGAATTTTTTGTGTGCCTGCAGTGTGAATCCAGCCCATGGAACTAGGTCCCTCTACATGGTTGTGACACTGGACCCTGCTCCATGCAGCCATGCACCATGAGTTATCTGTGGTGGACATGAACAGATGTGTTGTTTAAAGTATACCTTTAGAACTTCTTTTTCATTTCAATGATTGCCCATACTTTGTGCCTCACAGCACACTATCTGATAACTGGCATCTAAATTAAAAAACTATTTTGAAGACACTGCCTGAATCCTCCACGGGAAGATTTTACAAAAGGTAAAGCAAGGCCATGTTTATGTTTCCAGCAGGAACACAGCAGAATGCACTGATAACAACAGACACAATGTGCTATCATCTTTGTTACACAGGCATCTTCATTTCTCAAGGGCCTTACACTGCCTGTGTAAAGTGTACAGCAGCATACAAGCTCTGACACGCTAGATCAAAGGGCAAGGAGAAATTGATTTGGATGCATCTTTGCCGCCTGAAAATAAAAGACTGTAATGAAGCGTGTTTACTGCCAGAGTCTTGTGCAAATGTCTCCCGGGAGCCATGTAATGTATAGAGAAGGGGTGGGGAAGGTGTTTATTGTGACACACTGCCCACCCATAACAGCCACTTGAATCTGACAACAAAGCCGTGTTTCTGTGTTGCCGACGTTAGATTGAGTTTGCAAAACACGAGGCAACTGTTGTTGACAGTATCTGTTGGGAGCAATCAAGAGGAGGAGCGCTATGATGTTGTGAGTATCCGTGGAGACAGTAAGGACACAGAAAAAGGAACAGCAGATCACTGTTTGGTGGTGATTGTTGGCCACACGGAACTTCCTAATATTTGCGCAGAAAGCCTTTCTCCACAGTACAAGCCCATCTCTAATCTAGAGATTATATGATGATGTCTCTTCTCTGACAAAGACGGCGTGTCCTTAGAATAACGAACATGCTTGAAAAGCTCTGGAAAACACAATGCCTGTCTACGTAAAACGGTAAGAGAAGTATCCCTGAACCTGCTGATACTTGTCCTCAACTGATGGGCAAAGAGAAAAAAAAAAGAGTCCTTCTAGCATACCTCATTAACCACCATGAGGAAGCATGTTTCCAAGAATACAAGCCATTTTGAAGCCACATTATCGATTATTATACTACATTTTTGGACGGATCCTAAGGAAAATTGTGGTTATTGAAACATTTGGTCGTGTATTTCGGAGCAACTCTGTTTTAAGGTGTTTATGGTGCAATGTGAAGATTTGTTGACTGTTTGATCCCAGTCTTACTCATTCTAAAGATGCATGGACAACTGTCTTCAGCACGCCTCTGTCCTTGGTAAGACCGAACGGATGTGAATACAACAGAGTGAATGACAAGAAAAGTACCACAAGGGGCTTTGAATGGTCATTAAGGCTAGACTGTGTAAATACAGACCAAATACACATTGGACATCTTTCACTGGCTACCTTGGAACAGATGCTATCTTTACCATCAGTGCAAATATGACTGCCATGAGAAAATGTATCAAATGATTGGCTTAAACACACACGCACACACACAGTGGCAGAAATATCGCCAGCATTCCATAGCATACCTTTAGAGGAGAGGGAGTACCTGAGAGATGTAATTGGCTCTACTGGCAGTCAATTGTTTTCATCTAGAAAGTAACCCCCTGCTGCAAATCGACATAAGCTCACTAAGTAGCTAAACTGCAGTCAAACTAATCCCCACGGGCATTTGCAAAGACTGGCATTATCTGACACCTCACATTCTGCATTTATTCAAGCTGTTAGCCCCGGTCCCCCGGAGCCTACTTGCAATCGGTGGATGCACACCCTTGCTGAGAACAGAGTATTGACTGAAATCAATTTTAGGCTCATTTACTTAATGAGCTTGGTCAACATCTGTGTCGGTGTGGCCACCGCGTGCCATGCTTGATTGGCCGGCTTCTGACGATGGCTGAGGCCAGTGCCGGTGGTTAGCGGACACAAAAGCCTCTGTGCTGCAATTTCTTCTGCTCTCTTCAGACAGCAAAGTCTGATCCTGGTTATCTCTCGATTAAGACTCGAGCACTGCGGGAAACTTAAAAGACTTAAATCTGGACATGACACTGCATAACAAACTGACAAAATGAATGTGTATAGTCTAAGACCATCTGCACTTGTTTGTGCTTGGTTTTCGACAAAAGTGTGACAAATGAAGAAGCCAGCAAATGCACCAAATAAGGACAACGGAGAGAACAGCTGAACAATTTTGACAAAAGATTATAATTTGGATGCCCCTGGGCAAGATCTGACCCTGAACATACCACAATCTGGATGACTGAGACAATCCAGTCAATCAGAGGAAAGTCTTTTGACTTGCTAGTCATCAATAACACTGATACAAATGGCAAACAACTCTAATAAAACATTAGATATGGGATTGTGTCTCATCACCCTGCACCAACACAGCTTGTAACATTGCACTCATTTGCTTTTTGCATATCTGTTTCCTCATAATCTAACTTGACACTATGATAAATTTGAAGCGAGAGCCTCAAAATAGTTGAGGACATAACCTTGCCGAGTTGCAGCCCCTCTAACTGCACTTGCTGCTTTGTTTTTCTCTTTCTTTAGCAATACCCCGAGGCAACAGGCCTGTACCAATATGGCACCGAGCGTTTTCTCTGAGTTACTGTTGATGTGGAACATCCCTTGAGGATTTACATTAAACCATAAAGGAGTTACAAACACAGTGTAGAAATATGGTACGACTCCTGCAGACTGCGTTCTGCAGTGCTGCTTAAAATACATGTGGGTGGAGGCTAATAAATGAAACAAGCTGTTCATTTCAAACATACATTATTCAAATTAGTCCGTGATAATGAAATCATTATTTGGAAATCATCTCCAGAGCTACTGAAAGGATGACTGAAAAAAAAACATAATGAAAGGAAGACAGAAAATACAGATCATGAAAGGTGAGAAAGAGAGAAAGAGGGTTAGAGACAGAGAAAAACAGAGTGAGAGACAGAATGGGGACTAAGTGCTAAATGGTGTGAATAATTGAGTTGGAGGTGGCAACTTAATGAGGTGAGCAAGAAAATGATCTCAGTGAAGGCCAAGGAGTGCCAAAGTGCCCAATCCTCCCATCCCCAACCCACCCCCATCGCGACTGGCTAACGCTGCTTTGCACATGCAAATGATTATAGAATTCACACATGCGCAAGTACAGTGTTACAAAGAGCAGGAGGAAAAGGCTTTCTCTAATTAGCACCCAAAAATATAATGATCCCAATTTGGTCGTGCTACATGTTCAGCTTTTAACATTCACATGATATGCAAATTAAATGCGACAAAACTTTTTGAAACTAATATCTAAAAATCACATTTTCACACACAGGGGGGCACCTAGTGGTGGAGTCCGTGATTAAGTTTCGAAAACAGATTCAGTATTGATAGTTGAATTTCCATTGACATATAATTATCATTTGAGATTGGTGAATAAATGACAATATAAATGGGTGAATGAATTGATAAACAAAGTAATAAAGTAAAGTAAATAAAAACAGTATTCAGTTACCAAAGACATTTCAAAATAATCTGCAGTACAATTCCAGGTAATTGATAATAACACAGAGGCAACAACATGTCTGATATGGGCATTGATGTAATTCATTAAACAGTCAAGTGTTTGTAAATGAATACCCAGTGCGCGCGCACACACACACACACACACACACACACACACACACACACACACACACAAATCACTTGAAGAGACCAAGCTCAAGTACTCTACAGAATGAGGAGGATAAAGAGGCATGCTCATTGAATTAATGCAGTGACGGCCACCAGTATCCAGGAAATAGTCAGTGTCACTTTTCAGAGCGAATGTGCCTGTAACAAGAGCATGTAAAGATACCTAGAGAGCCACTGTTCTCATCTAGAATTTGATGTCTTCACTTTCTTAAAGAATTCACATTTGTGACAATAAGGAAACAATTATAGGAAATGATCTATGCATTACACACATTTATAAATAGATCTGGTGGGAAGGTAGAGATTTTTTTTTGTCTTGCCATCCAGATTTTGTTGAGTTGAATTAATTTTTTGAAAATAGATATGGATCATAAATCAGCACATTTGATGGGATATTGAAATAGAAAGATAAATATGACTATCTATATATAGATGCAAGCGTTTCATGCTATACACATTACTTCCAATTACTTAGCTTATCATAATAATAATAATAATAATAATTATTATTATTATTATTATTATTTCCTCAATAAACGGCTGGAATCACAGATGTCTAAACCAGTGCTACCTTCACATCTTTTGTTATTCAGGTTTACTGACTTGTTGCTGATCCTCCAGATCGACTAACTGACCACCATGGCTGTCCCCAGGCCTCATAGTCGATTAAAAGCCTAAAACAAATTATTGGAGTCGAACATTGTCTATTATCAGTGGGAATTCAAATCTTCATTGAATCACATAAGCTTAGATAAGTATAGGGTAGAGGAAGGGCAGTGTGATGGTAGAGATGAGGAGAGTAGAGCTGGGGAAAGAAAAGAAAAAAAAACTCCTATATTTAAAGCGTGGAGCAGTGTCTCCATGGAGAGACACCGAGAGAGAGAGAGAGAGAGAGAGAGAGAGAGAGAGAGCTGAGGCTGGGAACAGGTAATTAATGGTATTCGGGCCAGTCTAGGTGGAAGATAAGCCCTGTCCCTCTGATTGCACACTTTCCTCAGGCCTTCCCATTACCTGCACCAACATAATGACTTCCTGAGCACCTCGACACACAGCTTAGCCTCGACAATAGCACTTGTTGGTCTACAGGAAATGGATGAGAGACATAGAAAAGAAAAGGTCCACCGTTACCACTGTATGCTCTTTTCGATGCTCTGTAATGGCGGTGAGCGTTTCAGTGCTGTGTTTGTTCCTGTCTTAACCTGTTTCTGTATTTCCCTCTAAAATGAGTGACCACTGGCACCAGTCACGAGCAAAAAGGGAAGAGGCGAACAGATGAAAAACAATTGGATTGTTGTCTTTCTTTCTTCCTTCCCTCTAAGATTATTTGTACGAGACTTCAGTCCTTCCGAGTGGCGATTGTTGTGTCGTGATGCATCGACGCACGATAAACATTTCCAGTCATCTTCTACCAAGATTTGTGCGTTAACTGAACTATTTGTGTTTTTGATGTACTTCTATTCATCAACAGCAGGTGGAACTGAATGTGAATGTAGATCATCCAAACAGACAAATACATTCACTCTGTGACATTTTTTTACTACCAGCAGTGTGGTTCCTTCTATCAGTGTTGTCTTTCCAACCATAAAATATGGAAAAATGTGCTGCGCTTCCTCACTGGATCAACACAATAAGCACTAAGATACAATGGTGTGGAGTGTCTGGTCCTTCTCTAAAAAAATAAAAGCCTTATTAGAACAAATGAATGGATCCAGGCAACAAGAAACGAGTGTGATGTCAAATCAGATGTTAGCGATTTGCTCTGCACCGCTGTGTCTGAGAGGTGGCTATTTCTGGACGCTTACAAATACACGCAACCAGATAAATGCATGATGCAGAATGCAAATAATAACAATATAGCGATACTACAACATTAAATAAAATGCATCATTTCACGGCCTGCCCGTCTTGTCTTACACCTGAGGGAGAAAAAAAAGAGTGAAATGTTGAACTTGTAGCCACAAACCATCAAAGCATCGACTGATAGAAGTCACCCAAAAATAGGTTTTACTGTCTCTTCCCTCTTGACATTTCGCAGAGACAGTAAAACACAAGCTTCCTTCTTAATTTCAATGTTGCGTGGTACCGGCGTCATGTCCTTTTGAAAAAGGAGGAGTGTTGCAGTTTCAGCTTGACACTTGTTTATTGCACAAAACACTTTGATGAAAAGCCTCTAAAAAAAGATAGTGTTTTTGTCCCCTGTTGTTTTTGTATGTCACGCATTCCCGCTTGCATGTGGGTGTGCCGTCATACGACCGCAGCTTTGGGTGTTTGGTCTCACAATAAATGTGCTCCTATCCAGTGGGATGTGTGGATTTCAGAGTTTGTGTGTGTGTGTCTGTGTGTGTGTGTGTGTGTGTGTAGGTGTGTGTGTGTGTAGGGGGGGTGGCTGGCTGAGAGGAAATGGGTCACGGGTGGAACAATAACAACTAGAGAAGAATACAATAAATGTGACAGTTGAGGGAAAATACACGGATTTGCTTTTAACAAACTCCACTAAAAATGGACAAAAACTGCCAAACAAAGACGAACGTAGAGGCGGGATCCATAACAGCTTACTGTCGAGGCGCAGCTTCCCCGTTTGAGCTTTGCAGTCATTCATATTCAGCTAACTGCGAGGGGAACAGATACCGTTGGCATTCGACTGATAAAGACTGGATCAAATGTGTGTTCCTTGAATAGTAGACATACGAAGCTCATGCCGACAGCTAAGTGTGGCGCAACATTTTGACTATACAAGCTATCGTGCCTCATATAATATATAATACAATAAGATGTTTTTTCAGTTGAGGGCATGTGTCAGATACGGAGCAAAGAGTGAATTACCTTTGTCCCCAGCCATGACATGTGTTTTGATATAAAGGGTCCGCGCAAATGGAATATTTTGACTGCCGACACCTGACTGATGACGAGCTGTGAACACAGCGATCATCGGCATCGGGAATGTGTGTGCGTGCAGAAAACATTTGTTTCATGCACGTGTTCGAAGATAAACAAACGTTTCAGGCGTTTTTTTCTTTCGTTAGCCGTTGAACTTATTTCTTGTAATAGTGCCGATGCTGTTCGGTCTTCTGTTTTTCGCACATGCGCAATCAAGTGCTTCACACGTCCATCGTCCAGCCAAAACAGCTGTCTCACTCATTTAAAAAGACGCTGCTCTGGACCGTGACCGAGTCGGAAATGTAGTTTCCTACAAAATGTGTACATTTTCAGATGGAGTTTGGAATTGTTGATAGGTAACACATTTTTTTTTTTACACGTCTTATAAAACCAAACAAACAACAGTCAACTTTGAAGGAAATATCTGTATCAAATACAGTCAATTTCGACTAGATTTTAAAGGGTTATCTTTGAACCCCCTTATTATTGTTGGTTTTCAAACCTTTGCCTTGAGTTGAGCAGTTTCTAAACTATTTAAACATTTCACGGCAGGGGGAAAACTAATGATCAAAGAAAGTACAGTTGAAATGCAGCCAACTTCTTGTTCTTTCTTATTCAATTCTTCTCCCTGTTTTAACCGAGACCACTCGAGCAGATAAACAGGACCAGCCGCCAAAATCAGAGCCGTCTGGCCTATAAGGGGGAGGGGGAAGCCCCCCAAACATTGTCAGGTAGAGAGTGAAAACAAGAGCACGAGGAACGCCGATGTCTGAACATCCGAGACGGTCCACCTCATCGTCAAAAACAAAGTTGGAATTTCACGACTTCAAAACAAGTTACACAGCTTCCCTTCGAATTTGTATTCACCCTTTACCACACCGAGTCCAAGTCACACACATCTCAGCTCTGATCTTCTTCTCGCCATGTCACTAGCGCAGTGTGAAGCAAATAAGATTATGAGACATGTAAGAAGATAAAGCCGTTGTGTGTCTTCACATAACTTTCACCAGAAACGTGAAGGGTCACACTCAACAATGACTCAACAATTCTGTAAAAGAATGGTCCGTTGAATCATAACGACACACTCAAATCAGGTACATTTAGATGACTCAGCAACAAATGATAACAAACATTATGTGACAGACTACAGTCACTTGAAGATTTAGATATAAATGTCCAATTAGCAAGGAGCCGAAGGGGAAACAACGTGAGTTTAAAAGCATTTTGTACCTCAATAGGATGAAGAAATCCAGTGTTTTGCGA
The DNA here is from genome assembly GCA_016785325.1 of Chascanopsetta lugubris. Lineage (NCBI taxonomy): Eukaryota > Metazoa > Chordata > Actinopteri > Pleuronectiformes > Bothidae > Chascanopsetta > Chascanopsetta lugubris. The sequence continues at coordinate 100,267 of JAFBJT010109244.1, forward strand.
GGTCATGGTTTCATACTAGCTACACATCTGACAGCTGGCCAACAATGCTGCTAAACTCTCTGTATTCTCTTCCTTTACAAATGTGCAAGCAGAGCTCTGTCTCCATTGTCGCTCTGCCCGGAAAAGGTGCAACATCAACTGCACCTCATTGATTCTTTTATTATTGCTCTTCTCGTGACATTCCTCATTTGATCAGTTCAGCTTTTTCCCGTCCTCTGATTTCAATTGCTGATTATTCGGTATCACTCACCACTGATTTGATGAGAGAGCCGGAGAAGTTATTGCTTCCCTCACCCGCAGTTATTGCTCTGTGCCCCGCCGCCCCCCCAAGCTGGCCAGGCTCAGACACCATGCAGAGTGGCAAATAATATCAAAGGTGGAGGCAGTCCACATTTTGACACATCAGCAGAAGGTTGAGACTGATAGAGGAGTATGCATTCCCTTGCATACGCGCGCGCACGCACACACGCACGCACGCACACACACACACACACACACACACACATCCAATTTATATTGAAAAACAGATTATTTATTTCATCTTAAATTCAATTTAGTCAACATCTTTTTTATTTCTAATTGTGATTGACTCTGAAAAAAAAAACAAGGTTTGGAAAAACATTTTTGAATCATGCTGATACTCCCTTTTCATCCAATTCAAATGCACCACTCATTTCAAAATAAAAGCATTCAAATGTATCATTACGGACAAGCATATGACTTGCCTGAGAAAAAAATGGGTTACGTAAAAGCCATGTAATCAGTCTCATATGAATATCAAGTGGGACCACAAGCGGTTGGCTGATTACTAATCATGAGTAGAAAAATGTTAATACAGTCACATACTAAACAATCACTGACATAAGCCCTCTCATTTAGTATAACATTCCAGCTCTTCCTAACCAGACATGGAAAATGGAAAATGATACATTATACCCTCGTGTATGTTGGATACTGTCTTTTCACATCAATATGAATGATGTTGTGTTACATTTATTGCACGTCTGTCCGTCCAGGTAGATGGACACATTACACATGACGGTCACAGAGGTTTCTACCTCTTCTTTATTTAACCTTTTTTAGTTAGCATATACAGTATATCTGGACAAATTGTAGTGTACAATTGAAATTTGATTGATTGAATAAGACGTCTGAAAAGTATGGTGTATCGCCAACTAAGATGTGGAGACTATGCAGTTATGTAGACCCTGTAAGCACCCACTGTACCCATAATCCTTCACTCAGATTACAAAATCCCTCCATATCCTAAACATGATGACTCACCTCTATGGAATGAAAATGCATTTTTATTTCAAAGCTCTGCCTGGCTTATAATTGGATAGTCTGCCCTTCAACTGATTATATCCAAAGACACAAACTTTTCCACAACGGTTGACAAAAAAAAAAAAGAAGGAACAAACAAACAAACAAAGAAAAACTGAATTGAAGGTAAATGGAAAAGGTGTCATTGAATATGTTGAACCGGTCTGCTCTGATTTGCATTCATCTCCGTCCTCCATCTTCCCATGAACGCTGCAGTACGCATCCTGTAACTACGTTCAGATCATTTATGCTTTACTGTGCATTTCACGGTGTGGATTCTATGTCACATCACTATGTGTGGTTATCGCAAAATGGGATTACAGACTAATTTCACAGACCAGATTTCTCTGAGGCTGTGAAAGACTCTGATTTGTATAAGTGACGATGTGTAAATAGATGGCCCTCAACTCTTAGAGCCAGTCTGCCTTCACAAGAACGTTAAAAACAAAAACACCAAGGTGGACTGTGAATATCAATACATGTTGCTGCTCAGGCGGAATATGATTTGCAATTAAATGAAGCATGTTTGGGTGAAGAGCTGCAAATCTGATGCAATTGCCCACCTTTCATTATTCCCTATTGGAGCAGATCCAGCTTGCTCCTGGGGGGGGGGGGCACTGTGCTCTGGAAGTTTGCCTTTAATGGTATAAAAACAATGTTTCCTTTCACATGTATAGATTTAACCGTCTCAGCTAGAGGAACAAAAAACACATCTGGGGATTAAGTGATGTTCCCCTTAAAAAGGTGAGTGACACAGAAAAGTATCTATTATTTCTACTGCCCAGTGGAATAAAAATTAAAAGCTGAAAAAAAATCTGAGTGCCCTCGCTGACTTTGGCAGGGAGTAATACTCTCTGTGCTCTCTCTAAGCTTTTCTGTGTTCAACAAATCACTGTAACTACAAACTATCTGAAGCACATTAGCAAGGGAGAGGAGACTGAAATCTCCACTCACGGCCGTATAACAGCACCACAGTTCCACTTGCTGATATTCTATTGCGGAACCAAACTCCTTCACTGAATCTTCACTGAGGACAGCACGACAACAGTGTAATCAGTCTGTTGTGCTGCATGCAGTTATCGGAGAGGCATAATGTTTTCCACTTACTGGAACAAAAATTGCCATTCGGGTGTATAAACTGGGTTCGTCCGGCCTGTGTGTCATGCGTTTTCTGCATTGTCTGCTGTTGTCCAAGGGCAGATCCAAAAACATGCTGCTGTTGAAATATGTGCTATGAGAGTATAAAGCCACATTAAATATAAAAAAAACAGAAGTAAGAAAAAATGATATCTACACGAGTCTTGTACCTGTTTCAAGTATGAATGTTGCAGATGTCATTTCTGAGCATGTGAGCTGTAAAACAGCTGCTGGGTTTCGTTGTTAGATATATAATATTCAGTGTGTTGCAGAGATTTCCGCCAATTGAAGGAGCATTGCACTTGTGCCGTTGTCAGTTTCATTTGTTGCAACAACTTCAAGTCTAGTTTTGCAGCAAATGTAAACATTTCTCTGCAATCAGCGTGATGTTGAACTTCTAAGCACCAGGAGCCAACAGGGCAACGGCTCCTTCTTTTAATCAGCATGAATGAAACTGCTGA
>JAFBJT010109244.1:117309-139208 GCA_016785325.1 Chascanopsetta lugubris
GCCTGGCCGGCGCCCACCCTTCCCCCCCCCCCCCCCACCTCCCCTCCCCCCTCCTCTCCCCACCCCCCTCTACTCTCTATCTCTCTCCCTTTGCAGGAAGCACGTGCAGAATGGGGTCACCAAAGAGAAGCATCTATAATGGGCTCTCTGTCGCCACCACCTGGCACCAGGCTACAAGTACACGCAAGAGAAGATGCCCTGCTGGGAGTGGCTGGAATCGCAGCTCCTGAGGGGATGAGAGAGAGAGAGAGAGAGAGAGAGAGAGAGAGAGAGGAGAAGGAAGGACCTGATGATTCTTCTGAATATTCTTTTTAGAGCATTTGATTTCATCACTTTTCTTTTGTTTTCAGTTTTTTTTTTAATTTTTTTAAAATCTAGAGCATTATGAATGTTCTTTCAGGTGACTTTGATCTTATACGTGCTAACTTAACATTCAGTAGATTCACTAGATACACAGCAGTGTGAGAGAGCTGGGCTGGGACTGTAGAGTCACATTATTAGTTAGTATCATAAGTGGCACTGCAACACACACACACACACACACACACACACTCACACACACACGGTAAATGTCTGTTGTGGGTCTGTGGACCCGCGGTGACCTTTAGTTACCCCATAGATAAGAGACTTGCTGACCCTGGCGGGGTTATTTCTGTTAGTTGTCACTTCTTCTTGGTCCTGCCTCCACAGACTTTGCCCCCCCCCCCTTGCCCCCCGTGCTCCCCGGCCCCCTGTGAGGGAGAGGACGCAAACTAAAATCAAACCAGAGGGAACCGTCACATCGTCATGGGAACTGTCGTCCTCTGCTCTCATACCACATATATTGAGTTCTCATATTGTGCACAAGTCAGTGTGGGCTGACCCCCTCCCCTCCTCATCCATTAGTGTGAAAGGAGAAGCCACAAAGATGTGTGTGTGTGTATGTGTGTGTGTGTGTGTGGATACAGGTCTTTTAAACTCACAACATGTCACCTCTCAGTTTGTACTGATGATGATCAAAAGGCGATGGGAATATTCACTCGTTCATTCCTTTGAAGAAAAAAACCTTTTATTATGATTTTGTTTGTTTGTTTGTTTTGTTTGTTTGTTTCTTCTCCGTCTTTCCCCCAGTGCATCTGCCGCACTGACATGAAGGCGCTCAAGCTGGTTTAATGACAGCCAATAGCTGGAATTGATTGATTGGGTCTAAAGGTGCCACCCAAAGGGTTTGAATTCGTGGAATCAGGGCTGGTCACAGGGAAATCAGAGCCCCCCCCCCTCCACCCACCCATCTACCCCACCCCACCGGACTCGTTTTTTAAGATTAAAAAAAACAAAAAGAAATGACATGAAACATCATATATGCACACATTATGGTATTCAAGGACTGCATGATGTTGGAATGATATTTTGGAAATATGCTATGAATTTGTCATCAAAGAAGAAGAAAAATCTCAACTATGTAATCAAATCTCTTTCTAAATGTGTGAAATCCCCCGTGAAGGTGAACGGCGGCGGCGGCGGCGGCGGCCACTGAACACATGAGGCGTCAGCAGACACACGCAGACCCCCATGTGGGGTTTCAGTGTGAATGGTTGCTTGCGATGCCAATCAAATCCAACGGAACCAACGCGATGCCGCCCTCCGCTCTGCGAGCGTTGAACGGGAGCGGCCGCTGCACCTGACGAAAGTAAAGGGACATTTCTACTCTTCCCACCTTCTCGATCAAATTCAAGCTCTTGTGTGGATGAACCTGCACGCTTGTGCTGCTGGAGACGCAGGCCGCAGATGTCATCCGTCCATAGATTCCTCTTTGTAGTTTTTGTTTGTTTGTCTCTTTGTCCTCCATGATCCTCACCCCAGAGGGTGTTTTTGTTTTTCCAGCGATCACTATTATTATTATTGTTATTATTATTGTTGTTCTCGTTGTTGTCGTCGTCGTAGTTCGGGTTCTAATTGTTTTGGAATTGCTGCTGTTTTGATTTGTTTCTCTCAGAGAGCACTGTTTGTGTCTCACTTCTCTGCTGTGTGGGGAACCTGTGGCGTTCCTCTGGGTTCACATCCCGCCGTTTCCAGGGACCATGGACACACGTTCATCCTCGCAAACAATCATCTGGATCTTTAGTCCCAGTGTGGTTTTTGAACCGAACTCGCTGGCTCACGCTCATTTTCACTGTAGTCGTACTGTAAAGCCACACGTTCCACCGGGCGTGTGGCGCCGCGTATGTGACGTCCGTCGGACGCTCGGGGTCCGAATGTTTCTCTCCGGCGTGGCGTCCGGGCAGGGGACGACCTCTGACCTCTGCCCTCCCCCCGGCTCCACTGGGAGTAGCATCGCCCGCTGGTCTATTTTTTATTTGGCTCCCGTGTGATAACGGGCGGAGTGAGATGAGGGCGTGGCGCGTCTGGTCGGGACTGAGTGAAGAGTACTTCTTCACTGAAGAAAGTACTTCTTCACTTTCTCCCACCTCTCTGTCTCTCCCTCCCTCCCTCCACCCCCCCCCCCCTCTCTCGCTCTCTCTCTCTCTCCTCCTCCCCCTCTCCTCCCCCCCCCCCCCCCTCTCTCTCTCACTGTGTCAAAGTACAAACAGTGCTGTGATGTGATGTGCGAACTGAGTGGGCAATATGATGATGATGTACACAATCTTTTATTAGAATCATACCATTGGTATTATCAACAAGTCTGGGTGGACTCTATATTTTATAATCGGCGACGTGTTTACATCTAACAACATCTAGTTGAAAGGCACAGTGTGTAATGTTTAGTTGATGATGAATATGCTCGTTTCTATTGTCGCAAATGGAACATGAGGAATATAAGTAACTGGACTGTTGTTGTTACTTCAGGATGAGCCATTTCTATTTACATCGGCAGCAGTGTCCCTCCACAGAGGTTACCATGGCGACCACCATGTTTTCACAGTAGCCCCAGTAGAGTGGACAAACCGAACGCGCTACCATTGGTTTTCCACATGTTTGGAGGTAAATAGTGAGGTGAGGGGTATTCAGCAGTAACAGGCAACGTCACCACTAGATGTCACTCAATCCTACACACTGCGCCTTTAATCAGTTGTACTGATATTCTGTCCCCCAGTATACAGGCATGTTGTCTTATTTAACCTTAAACTATGTTCCTGTCCTTTTCAATGTCAAAACAGAAGCTCATTGTCACTGTGTCACAGCAGAGGTTCCCAAACCTGGTGTTGGGAACCTGTCGGGGCCCAAAGACACAGAAGTTGGGTTTTTCAGAAACCTTTTGGGGCTCTGGGGCTGAAACATGTAGGAGTTTGTACCATAAATCATTTGCAACAAGCTTCTCTCAACTCTACGACATGACAATGTGTCAATTACATGAACTAACATGTACCGCGAGGGGCGTTTGGACGTTTCTCCGGCTCCGGTCGTTTGCTCGGAACTGACGGAATTGTTCAAAAGTGAAATGAAAAATGTCGAAAATGACACTTTTATTTGTTTCTCTTCCTTCCTGATTTGGCTGATTTTGATTTGATTTGAATGTTTGAATGCAACGCGGCTCACACGCTCACACACGTGGACGTGGACAGGTGTCTTCTGTGGCCGTTGTTCAGAGTTGATATTTGAGAGAGAATCAGGGAGCGATGATGAGCCAAGTGTTGTGTAAACACCAGCCACTGCAGCGCGGTCGTATCTCTGCCAGGGCCCAGCAGCTCCCCTCACTTCTGTCCAGCGCACCTTTACCGCCTCCGGGGGACTCTCCCTCACATTGGGTACAAACGGTCACTCTGCACTTGAGGGTGGAGCCGTTCGATGTTCGGTGGTCTGAGGTCAAAGGCCAAGGCTGGTGATCCTTGACACCTCAGGTCTGCCTGTAGGTCATTTGTTTAACCAACATCTGATCTCAGTGGCGCTGCTTCGCAGCGGCCACCGAATATGAACGACTCCGATCTGAGTCGTTCACGTCGGACCGCTGTCACCTCGGTCCGTGGTCCCGGACGGGACGCGTGTCTCGCGTGAAACGGATGAGGAGCGTCATGTCAGAATCTATGCAGAGTGCTGTCGTCGCGAGCAGCAGCAGCGAAAAAAGAACAAAGACATCGATCATCATCTAGTTTTTCCCTCTTGGACCTTTGGACGAATTGTCTGAATTACCTTCGCGTTCAAAAGAAGCAGCCTCAGATGTGTTGACACTCACACGCATAAAGGCGCCAGTGTGCGCATGTGCGCCGAAGACGCTCAGAGGAAAGTCAGACGAAAGACATGTTCTTCCTGGATGGGAAGTGTCAAATCTGAATCCGGACCGAATTGGATTTCTAAAAGGTGGTATGAACGCAGCCAGCGTGTGTTCTTATTTTTAGGGACATACCCCCCCCCCCCCCCCCCCCCCCCCCCCCCCCCCCCCCCCCTTTTGCCCGGGTCTATGAAAAGAACCCAGATGTCCTCTTGGGCATCATCCAACACCACGTTTCATGGAGATCCTCCCACTCTGGGTGTAAAGTGCCAGTGTTTGTGGACTCTGGGTGTGTGTGTGTGTGTGTCTGTGAGGTTTTAGCTCGGACCTCAGCACGGAGATGATCAGCACTTTAACACCAACTGAGAGACACAACTTTTTGAGTGCGATGAGTTTGAAGTGACTCACGGGCAGAATGTAATTGTGACACTAAAATATGTGCGTGATCGAGCCAAAGTGTTCCCCCTTCGACAACGAGGCGAAGTGTCAGTGGGAGCTGGTGCGGCACAGTTGGAAGAGCTGGCAGAGCTGCGATGTGGCTGTGGAGGAAGCTGCAGGTGTTTCCTGTTGATTGCACTGTAATTTATTCTGTTTCTTTGATCACTGATGGATCTGAAAAGGAAAAAGGGAAGGGATGATTTGCAAACGACTCATGAATCAGATCTCTTCAATCATAGGTGTATTTTGTTTTGACCGCGTGTGCAAAACTGTACATTTTGACAAATTGTCCCATACCCCTCCCCCCCATTTAAAAAAAACAAACAAAAACTGATGACTTTCTAAAATCTGATCACTTGATAAAGACATGCTCTTTTGTAATACAGTTTTAATATCAGTCAGCCAATGTTATAGTTTCAAGTTTTCTTCTTTTTCCCCATGAAATAAATTGCCATTAAACCAAGGAGACATGTTTGTTATGATTTCCATTTTTTATCGTTTATTTTGAATCAGAACTTTTTGGGGGGGGGGGGTCTCAGTGCACACATGAAAACTGCTTCAATAAATTAAAACAAAAAACAAAACAAAAAACTCACATGTACCACACAGTGTTTCCCTCATGTTGGTGAATACAGACTCTCATTGCTGGTTGAGGAGAGGGGGGGTGGGGGGGGGGGTTACAGGTCATGCAGTCAAACATGGAAAATACAAAAAGGTGAAAAAAAGAAAGACACATGGCAAGAGGAGGGGAGAGAATTCAAGGAGACAACAAGTACAATGACAAGTGAGTTTGTGGAAGTGTATCAGGTCATTTGTCCACTTGAATCCAACATTGTTAAGACACGGATGTGTAATCTCTGCTTTGACGCTGACTCAGCCACAATCTTTAAAAACTTCCTGATCAAGTAACATTTGTTTTTGCCGCTGTCAGCATAAGTTCGCCACAGCACGGTTTCCGCAGATAGAAAACAAAGGCGTAAAAGGGGAAGTTTTATCTCATCGACGCACGCCGGCTCAGATTAGACAAGAAAACACGGTTGTCGAGTGTGACCTTTTGGAATGTGCTCAGATCAGGAGGTTTGGAGCAGAGTGTCTCAATCTACGATTTCAGAAAAATCACCAAGACACAATGGGCAACAGGAAATCGGGGGGAAACGGGGGGAAGGGAAGTGTGAAGTTCAGTTTTAACGTCTAAATAGGAAACTCAATTTGATACTAAGAAAAATGATCGTCTATGACTCTAAATTGATTCACTAACGAATGATTCAATAACAATTTACTTCACATTTTATTCAGACCACTTGTCTTCTCCTTTGCAGATACTGCGCATCTACATTCCCAGACTTTGAGGTGGGATCCTTCCTCATACGGACTTTAATGAGATGCAAAAGAAATGGATCCATCAATCGATGGATAGACACGGAGGAAGCACAGAGCCTCTACAGCAGCCGATACATTAGAGAGCAGACATGGAGTTAGCCTGTATTCAAGTTGGTGCAATACAGAATTGATTCTGGGTAAACTGTTATGTGGTCGCTTGCTTCCGACTCTCACTTCATCGCGTCTGCGTAACCCTAAGCTCTGACGTGTTCGCAACGATGGCCCGTCAAACACGAGTGTCTGATTTTCAGAGATGAGGGATAATCAGAAAATGAAAGACGAGACATCCGCCGAGGGATGCGATTCCTGATTGTTCCGGCCGGTGAGACCGAGAAAGGGACGAGGTCGGCAGCAGGACAGGATCTGACATCATAGTTTGAGGAGGTGGGAGTGATTCTGCTGGTTCGAAAGCCGTGGTGAGAACAGCAGCTCCGCCCGTCTTCTGTGTTCTTACTGGCTTCGGTTTGTGGATCCTAACGAGGGGGGGGGGGGGCGGCGGGGGGCCGGGGAACGGGAGCGGCGAGGGCGTTGGCTTAGTGGACCTTCGCCTTGGGCTGAGTGACTCTGCGGACGATGCTGTAGAGGACTCCGAAGTTCTGCGGGGGAGACGAGACGAGAAGCTGAGGCGGTAGCGGGACCACTGGCAATATTTAGGACGTACCCTCTCGCGGTGACTTACCTGGATGGCGAGGTACATCATCCCTAAGTAGGCTGCGATACACACGGCCAGCAGCAGGTCAAAAATAGCAGGCTTCACTCTGAGGAACACAGAGCAGCAGCAGCGGTAGAGAGACGGAGAGTTAAAGCACGAAAGGGAGGGGGGGGTGGGGGGGGGAGACAAGGTTCCTGCTCTGATTACACAACGACTTCAAGGACTGGAAAAAACAAAAAAAAAGGTAGTTAACCCCGAGGACTGACTGAAACCAGATGAAGCGGAGCTCCAAAGGTTTTACTGGGCGCGAGTAAACCAGTCCCAGCTGCAGTAATGAGTTCTGGAGGAGGACGAGGAGCCGACGGGGGTTTACCTATAAGCGTTCATCGTCTGTTTGAGCTGGTCGTAGAAAACAAACTCTGGATCCCTGGAGAGGGAGAGAGAAGGAACTCTGGTCAAAAGGAAATGCAGGATTTCACCGTGGTGGTGGTGTTGGTGGGTTTCAAATTCAAACCCTATGGCAGAGTGCTCTCATCCCGACCTTTTGTCCGCCTTCACGTAATGTCTCTTGACGTCCTTGAGGTAGCGTCCTAGGTGATACTCCAGAGTGGACACCACGCTGCTGTCTTTGTCCAGCAGCTGAGCGGCGCGAGGCTGCGCCGTGAGCCAGTCCACCACCGCTGATAACTGCTCCTCCTGCACCTGCTGAGCACACACACACACACACACGCCATGTTTATCACAACAACAACACAACCATGTGTAGAGAATCGCCTTTGATGCGTAACACTGAATAGAGTGACATCAATCAAGAGGTTAGATGGATGTTTTCTGGAAAACTCTACATAAACTATGAGACAGAGCCTGAGATAATGGCAGCCAATGGGCACCACTCTTTCCTGCACAATCAAGACTGAGGCGTTTTCAATACCACACACGCGCACCCACCATCAACGCGCCCGTTTCAGTTTAAAGCAACGCCACACAATTCTTAAGGAGAAACGCTGCCCTCTACCGACCGACAGTGGAGCTTCGTGTTTACGTCGTTCCACAGGTTCACATGCAGCGACGGGTCAAAGTCCATCTCTCGATCGGACCTCTGGCCGTGTGGTCGCACAGATAATCATTACCCATGATGCCCTGCTCATCGACCCTGAGGGGCGGCTGCTGCGGCCATTGCGCACTCGTTCTCGTTCTTGATGTTGTCGAGAATGACTTTACCTTTATATTGAATACAACACCTTTCTGTTAAAGGTGCTCACTCGTACTCTGGACAAACGGCTGACAATGATCCATCTATTCATTTCACTTAGGTTTTTACATCACCTATGTTACAAGACTGCTAAACTTAAATACCACGCGCTACAATCTAAAAATAACTGCACCTGCCGAGGATTGAACCTGCATCACTGCCTCGCCTACAGTGCATGTCATTTTAACGACTTACCATTTGTTCAGTGAAGATCTGCAGGTCCGCAGGGGCCCCCTGTGCAGCAGAACAGACAAATCACGTCACAGGCGGGAAACACAGACCGTTCCACCTGACTCTTTAGAGGGTGTCTGGTCGTACCTTCTCTGTGAGGTTGTAGATGACTCTGGCCAGGGCCTCTGCCACCACCTTGGTGTTCCTGCTCAGTTTGTTCACATCGACGTGAGGCCTGGAAGACACAATCACATGTTTGCAGACAGTCAGGGGAGGAGGACTCGCCCCAAAACGTCAGAGGAGACCCTGAGCATCAAGGGGAGAAAGTGATGAGAGAAAACCAAGGCCCACACAGGAAGCTGAGGAGGAGAGAGTCAGAGGGAAGAACGACAATAAACAGCTCGTGCATCGACAAACAGAATTAAATACTGTGACTGCAGAGAGAAACGATGAGCTGGTCAGCGCCTAAAACAGCAACGTTGGGTCGGCACAGCGGCACAAACAACAACAACAACAACAACAACAACCAAAGAATGAAGAGAAACAGAAGAGGAAACTGCTGTTGAGTCAGAGACTTGCAGTAGTTAACCCACCCAGCAGGGGGCTCTCCCGCTCCATGGCGAGAGGAGGGGGAAACTGACCGCGAGTCCATGATGCTGGAGCGCTGAGCCAGGCGGTGCGAGGGCAGGTGGGACAGGGTGAAAGCCGGCAGCCGGCGGATCCCGAAGCGCTCGTGCTCCCAGGCCAGCATGTCGTCGGCCAGGTTGATTTTCTTATGGACCATGGAGAACTTCACCTCCGAGTACCGACTGTTCACCACCTGGAGGACGGGGGCAGGACGGGGGGGGGGGGCCGCCAAGGGGGGGGGGGGGGGGGGGGGGGGGGGGGGGGGGGGGGGGGACGACAAGACCGACTCGGTGAAATCTATCGGCAGGCGTTTACGTGAAAGTGCTGTGAAGTGTATTCACGCTCCGGCCGGGCAGACCGAGTGGTCACCCACGTGAACCTTGCACAGACAAACCTGTACTTGCCAACGTACGGCCACGTGAAAAGATATGCCGTCGTTATTACGTTACATTCAAAAACGTGATGTTTGGGATGACTGATAATCAATGGTGAAGCTATTTTTTTCCCCACGTAGCTTGAATAACGAACCCCTGGGATGTCGAGTGTCTGTAGATTTTGTATCCGCCGACAGAACACAATCGGAAACATCTACTCCAATATATTAATATCTGCATCAATATCCACATGTCTGCCAGATTCCATTGGCTGAGCCACACGGGAGCTCAGACTCACCGGTCACCAACGTCAAGCTATATATATATACGTACGTGAGTGTGTGTGTGTGTGTGTGTGTGTGTGTGCATATTTATTGAAACTACAGCAGAAAAGAAAAACATTTGTGGACCTGTCACAGGCTGCGGAAAAATGTTTTTTTTTTGTTGTCATTTTTCAATATGCTGATGCAATAATGACATTTTCAGAGGCTTTTCAATTTTTTTTGCCAAAAGCAAAGTGGCTCTCGCTCTGTGTGTGTGTGTGTCTCTCTCTCTCTCTCTCTCTCTCTCTCTCTCTCTCTCTCTCTCTCTCTACATATGGTGTCAGAATAGGGACATGTAGAGCTACTGCGTGTGCAGCCTTATTTGGGCTACGGGGACTGTTGGTGTGGATAATGATTGTACGATGTTTCATAAGTCAGAACGGGAGCGGAGTCTGTGTGTGTGTGTCTGTGTGTGACACACACACACACACACACACAGACTCCCGAAAGCAAAGTAGCTTTCTCTCCCTCTCTCTCTCTCTCTCTCTCTTGTTGACGCGTGACGGGTGCAGGTTGAGACGTTGCCGCCGCACCCCTGGACTGGACAAACATGACGCATTCGATATCGCGGTGCAAGTTTTCACTGCACCGACACGTATCACGACACACCCCTGATCTCCACCCACAACACCTGGTAATGCGCGATATCTGATATTACACACACACACACACACACACACACACACGCAGACACGTCCTGCACAAAGTGTGTGTAAGTAACCTGCGAAGCAGTAACGAGGGCATTCCTGCGTCAATTTCAATCCTCGGAACCAAGCATGACTCCAAAGCATCCGACGTTTTCGGTTTCCATGACGTTTTTCAGCTAGTGAGACTTGCTTCGGAGCATTACCGTGGGGAGTACGCGCAGCGGTGGATACTCTAACCCAAAACTCCACATCAGTCGACAGCAGGGGTCGGCAACCTCAGACAGGTGTGCCACTGTTGGCCCACCGCAGTAAAATCAATGACACGCCGGCTAATGCACAGTAGGCCACTGCTTCAGCAAATAAGCTTAAATCTTATTGGAGAGCCGCTGCCCACATTTTACAAGTGCTCTTGAAATGAGTACAGCCCCTGAATCACACTCAGTGAAGGTTCGATACAATCAAAATGATTGAAATGTTCAATTGGGAACGTTTCAGCTCCGTCCTCATATTTACCGTCTCCAGCTCTTTGAGCAGAGAATACTGTGGAGTTCCCTCTTTAGGAGGTTTGGACACATGCAGGTGCAGAGAGTCTCCGTTTCCCAAAGTGTCCAGACACAACACAAAGGCCACGTTGTCCTGCAGCAGACTGGAGTCTGTGGGGGCAGACAGGGGACAAGATGATAAACAAAGTCATGATAGAGAGGAAGAAAAGAAGAAGACAAAAAACAAGGACTAGACTTAAAGAGTTATACTGTGACAATAAGTTATGAGTAGGTTATGACCACAGATGCTGACCTGTGTGATCCAGGTTCTCCTCCAGCCACCGTTTGGTGCCCTGATAGTTAAACTTCCCTCCGCCCGACACGAAGAACAGCAGGTTGTACCTAAAAATAAAAATGAGAAAAGCAGATGGAAGATGTCCTTAAGCTTCATTTGTGAGACAGCAGAAAACGTCCAGATGCAATTTTCTGATTATTTCTCCGAGTATTCAAAATCCAAAAACAGCTACAGGGATAAGAGCTGAAAAAAGAGGGGGCCTGTGTCTGAGGAGAATAAATGACAGCGCAAACTTTATTTTCATTTTGACTTTGACTCTACTGCCAACTTTGTGCTCTGCAGTGCTCTCACACTGAAATCCTTTACCAACCATGAACAAGGGCCTGTGGATTATTGCTATAACACTTTTGAGTATTTAACACTGCGAGATGTGAATTGTGTGGAGAGCAGCTTAAGTCCCATAAGGTTCTACTCACGACAACAAAGAGACTTGTGTTAAGACGAACCACAATACAACCAGTGTTGTTTTGCTTTTGAGTTCGGCTAAAGATAGTTTTTGAAGTTCATGATTTGAAAGCAATCTGGAAGTTAGAGTCGGTGTGCATCCTCACCCGGCATGTGTCCTCTTGTAGGTGTAGAGTTTGGAGAAGAGACGAGCCAGTTCCAGCAACATGGACACTCCGCTACCGTTCGAGTCGGCCCCGTACGACAGCCACTGCGCACAACAACACAGTCAAGTATCTCGTCTCTCCTCTCTATTTACTGGTCAAACTGTGCAGCAAATCAAGTGCAAGCACACTCTGCAGAGATATGCAAATATTTCCGGTCAATGTTTTCAAGGTGTGAGGGAGGATTGGTGCGAAGTAGCGAACTAACCGGGGCAACACCGAATGAGTCGTAGTGAGCCACCACCACAATGGTGGGCAGGTCCTCCCCTCCAACTCCTGCCAGACGACCCTGGAGGGAACAATGAGAAAAGAAGAGAAGTATCAAGTCTGTTGGATTGCATTTGGCGGCGTTGAGACTTTTGTGTTCACGCCGGTCTTCAGCAGTGCGGTGGAGCAAAGGTTAAGAGAGATACAGTCACATTTGACCTCCTGATCCCTTACACTTTGTGACTAAACCACTTTCAACACAAATCTCAGATTAGAAAGTCCCAGACTAAAACGCACGTGCAGCTTTATTTTGAAACAGTGAGCTATTCTTCATATATATTTTTTTTAAACCAATGTGAGAGAAAGCAGCAAATAAACCAAACTAAAAAACACTGAAACGAAGGAGAACTAGACCTGGACAAAGAAGCGAGGTTACCAAATATGGAAAACTGAAATCTACGGATGGTGATTATCCCGAGATAATCGTGTTGAATTAGTTCTACTTTTATAAGTGATGACAAACAAACCAACGACTAACTGAGGGTACTAATCTTTAATTAACCCATGAGCAGAAGATAAATAACAGAAGCATATGTATGCTGGTTTTCCAGTGCAGGTGGATCAAATGGCACTTGTAGATTCTAACCTCTAAACTAGTGATAGCCCAGTCACTGACGGCTTTACTCTGGGCTCCGCTGGTGACCATCTGGAAGCCATTTGCCGTGGCTGTGTGCAGCAACACTGTGTAAAACACAAATGAAAGAATTGGTTTCATGATTGATCTACGTTATACGGGCCAAATCATTGACAGAATCCTGAGTCTCACCTTCAGCTGCTGACAAAGAGCCCTGTGAGGAGGACGAGGTCAGGGTCTGGGTGTAGATGGACAGAAGCTCATCATCCTCCATGGCAAAGTACACGGGGACGATGGTCTCAGTCGCCAGCATCTCCGGCTCCAGCTCCATGAACTGCTACAGAGGGGGAACGGAGAGTAACACACATGTTGAACACAGGTTAAAAACATTGAACCAAACAAAAAAACTAATTCAAATGTCTATTAATACCGATGCCCCGAGGTATGACGACATTCAAATACGGAAATCTTATCATTTTCAGCTTTCGCGGTTATCGACAGTTATTACTAAATCTCAGGAATCAGACAGAGACTCATTTCACTATAATGCGTTTTCATTTTAATGCATTTTCTTGCTATTTTCTTGCTACTTAGTCCATATCAGTCACGATTCATCTAATACGTTTTACAGGCTAAAAGTTCCACTTCGATCTCAGCCGAGGAATATACTACATCACAGTATTTTCGATCAGTATGTAATTGTCAGCCAGTGATCAGTTTGATGCATGAATGGGGGATGATTGTCGATACAGAGCCAAAGCAGTCTTTGTGGACTCAGGCTATTTCACTTTCAAAACAAATCGTACCCTGATGATCGTAGCTGTACACAAAATATGCGATATCTATAATGTGTAACGTTCTCTACGTATCGGTAGAACTTAGGATCCTTCGATGCTGGCAGGACTTTATTTTGAATACAGAGAGGGGGGAGAGTTGATTGAACGGGCATCAACTTTCACTGTTACACCACTGTGTTCGACTGCGAGTGGAATCACTAACTGGTGACAGGTTAAAGGGTGGAATGACTGAATGAATGAGTGTGTGTGTGTGTGTGTACCTGCACTATGTCCTGTGGCACAGCAGACATGTTTTTGGGCAGCACGATGACCACGGCTCCTGCTGACTGGCGCAGGGCTTTCTGGTACTTGTCGTAGGAGAAGTCTGCCAGCCGCATGATGACACAGCGGCGACTTAGTACCTCCGCCTCCACAGTACGAGCCTCGGTGTTCAGGATGGCGTTCCTGGTGCCTGAGGACAACAACACACTCGTTCAATCTTCACACATCATAAGCGATGGGAGTGATACATTGACTGGATCGGGCTGAGACCAGGACAAAGGTTGTGAGGAGGTGGGAGGGATTGGCGACATATTGAACAGGTTTCGTACTTTGCATACATTTTCTTCACAGACACAGGATGTAAACACAAAGCTGAATTTTCATTTTGCCCCCCTATCTCAAGTATTCGCTACTTGCTGTCTGGTTATCACCACCTGCTTCACGCAGCTGTGTTCTTAAGACGCTGCTTTGTTGACCTAAATTCAATGTGTCCAACGTAACATTGCATCATTTTGAAGTTTTGTAGAGCTAATGGTGAATCAATTCTTACAGCCACGGTGTAACAGAAGGAGCATACACGTCAACGCTCTGCACACATTTGAAGGAAAGGTCATGAACCTGATTTGATGCATGATGCTAAACCTTAGCATTAGCAGCTAACTAGCTGTAGCTTCCCTTCCGTGTTGTCATTTAAGCCGCGCTAGCTCCAAGAAAGCTGCCGAGAAACCGATCGAGTCGTTTCGCCGACTTCCGGCGGTGCCATTGTCATTCACACCCAGGTGAAGAGCCGGAGATGCGGTCGACTCACCGTAGGGCTGTCCCTGCAGGTCGTACTGCTGCATGCGGTACACGGTGAACTCATGTGCCGCCTCGGCCGGGAGAGGTGACACCAGGATGAGCACCGCGGGGATGAACACGATGAAGGTGAGGGGAAAGGAGGATTTAAACATGTTGTCGAAGACTTCACTCGCCTCCTCGAACATGATGGCGATGGTGTCGAGCGCACAGCCCCCGATGGGAAGGTATTTTCAGCTGTCACTGGTCTCACACACCGACAGCCGGGGACCTAGCTTAAGCTAACTGACCGGGGCTAGGAGGTTAGGGCCAGGCATACGATCGGACAACCTGCCCGTGTCTTCGTTGAGATCACGGCAAATTAAAAACGGTGCTGGCTCTGATGAGTAGGTAACTGAAGGCACAAACAATCAAAAACGAAGAGATTCCTTTGATATTCATCCGATTCTTGAATATCGACAAGCTAAAAATCCTTCAGGCATCTTGTAGGGCAGCTGAAAAGCTAAAGGCAAAAGCGTTACATGGTTAGACCACTAGATGGCTCAGATGACCACAATTTAAAGAATATGGAAAGAATTAAATATAAAGACATTTGGAGTCATATATATTCCATATAAGATTGTAATAGTTATTATCATTATTGCTATAATGATAATAATAATAATAATAACAATCACAACAATACTATTATGTATAATAATAATAATAATAATAATAATAATAATAATAATAATAAGTATTATTATTATTATTAGCAGTAGTAGTTGAACATACAGGCCATAACCACGACTGATCCCGAGATCTGTTGACATGCAACAATAGCAGAGTATATTTTTCAAAATATTAATGTCACATGCTCAGAGTTGCATTTAAAAAAATATATGCAGTTATTATGATTATCAATGTATCTTATTGGCTGTGTACTTCAGCTGAGAGCTGTGGCTTTAAAAGACAATGTACTGCACAAACATTAGGAGCAACCTTTAACATTAACATTGAATCTTTGATTCATTAGTGTATCTTTATCGCATGTCTCTACTTTAATCATCTCCACATTTGACAATTAACTGATTAATTGTCTTCAAAAAGTAAATGAATATAAATAAAACCCCATTCTTGGATTCCTCCTCTAAAAAACAGTATTCTTGCTGAATCATTGTTCATTTTGGGGCATACTAATAACACATGACTCATCAGGTCAAATCAAATCAGAAGTCACATTAAATGGGGAAGTAACAGGATTATACGGTGATCCACAAGGCTCCTCTTCTTCTGTTCATCCATCAGTGTGCACATGTGGTGATTTATGACAAATGAGGATTTGAAAAACGCATATTCATCTGAAATTACTTTATTTTCAGAATAAACTAAGATTAAAGTTTCATACAGAAGAAAAAGATGAATTAACTATGAAAATTGAAATGAAAAGTGCAGCTGTGAAGAGCCAATCGCTCTCTCTCTCTCTCTCTCTCTCTCTCTCTCTCTCTCTCTCTCTCTCTCTCTCTTTCTGTCTCTCTCTCTCTCTCTGTCTGTCTGTCTCTCTCCCCACCATCCCAGTCACTCTCTCCCGGGGCTGCTCTGCTAAGTGGGAGATTAATGCTGATATGATGTCCTACCGTCCCGCTTAATGGACCTTGGCGTCATTATTTCCTGTTGTATGAGTAATCCATGCCCGGGCTGGTGAGAGGCCTAGCTGCACACCAAGCATTAAACCAATTTAGCGTGGATGTTGAGACTCGTCGTAACGACTTTGCGTTGCTGAGGAATTAGCGTTTGGAGTGAATGAGTCACAGTCTGAGGAAAACATGGCTGCTGTTCGACGTAAAGACGCAAGCATAAATAGGGCACATGTCTAAACAGGAAAACAGACTACTTTTGTTCAGTTTGCACGAGTCATCTCACATGAATCTAATTCCTCAAAATTCATAACATCCTGTCATCACAGGACAAACACAGCAGCTCACACACACACACACACACACACACACACACACACACATGGTCAAATGATGTGGCACTTATCAATAAACACCATCTTAAAACGTGACTCACTCACACACACACACACACACACACACACAGATGATTAACTCCAAACCTTGTCGGTCTTGCTTAACCACAGTCTTAAATGAAGCCTCAACCTCAACCCAACCCAAATCTTATCCAACCAGAAATTAAGCAGAAGTTAAATCACACATACAATCTAAACTTCGACCTAAAATAATCTGTAATCTGCATCATCTAGGCAGAAGCTGCACTGTACGGCCACACTTCTATCCAGCGCTGTGGTTTGTATATTCATGGTCACGTGTCACCCTGTAGTTGCACTATCAATCCACTGGATGGATTTCTCCACCACCATGTTGAAACTCTTTGCTCAGTTCCCATCAAAGCCCCTGTGAACTTACAGCACTCAATGAATGGACATCACAGGGGTTGAACAATTGCTGAATGTACAACTGGTTGTTCAACATCCCTTACAGTTAAAGTTCAATAAAAAAAACAAAAAAAAGTAGTTGCAGTCACTGTGGTTACGTTAATGAGCAATTGCATTGCATCATTTATGCAGAGTCCTGAGGCCCAGGGATCCACTTTGCCAACAGCTACACAGAGGCAAGGCCGTCAAAACTCTGTGCATCCATACATAACCTTAAAGAAATCTAATCTGGATCTAGATTCAACTTAGAGCCGAGAACCAACTTGAACTTGAACCTAAAGCATGACTTCATGTAACGTGATGTTGTATGGAACTGCTGTCTGTCCTAAGAAAGACAAAGGGACACAAGTACTTGAAATGTATCTGTGTACACTGCTGTCACCATGTCACACATACAGACACACACACACACAAGCACACACTTATTCACATGCAAAGCCTTTAAGTTCCATCTTATTGAGGACTCAATATTTGACATAATGAACTCCAGCCCCTTACCCTAACCCTATTGCCTAACCCGAACATTTACCCTGACCCTCACCTCAACCGAACTCGACCTAAACTCTGAAACCAAGTGTCATCCCACAAACGCTTTCTTGAATATCAGAGGAAAAGAAGAAAACAACCTTTATTCATCCACACAAATGGGAACATTTCCCAACATTTTAATGTGTCCTCACTCTGTAGGGATCTATGGTTGAAATGGTCCCCACAACGATGTGAGCACGAGCACACACACACACACACATACGCACAGACACACACACACACACACACACACAAACACACAACACAAATCTTCATTTCTTAGAAACTATATTATGCCTCACTCCCCATGAACATCCAGTTAATGCCAGTGTTTTGTTGTGAAGATGTAGCAAAAATGTGTTCTCTCTCTCTCTCTCTCTCTCTCTCACACACACACACACACACACAACACACACACACGCACACACACAAACAAACAATGTCCGAGCTCTGTTCAGTGTCCTCATTTCTTTCCCAGTGCTCCTGGGAATGTCTTGAGCCTGCGCAGCCTTTGCTCTCGAACCCCCGGCCACAGGAAAACACTCCATCTCTGTGCGACCACACAAAAGGTGCAGTCACTGTGTTTGTGGGTAAGAACCGTGGATTAATGAGGAGATTAGTCAAAGTAAGCGACTTCTGTGTGGCAGCCCCCTCCCTCTCTCCCCTCGCTCTATCACCCTCGTCCATTCTTGGAGGGTGCCGTCACTTTCCCGCCCCGCCGGCAGGTCGCTCACGCGCTGACCACACAGGAGCGCACAGAGCGCCAGAGTACCAGAGATGCGCCGTGAGAGGGAGGTGGTCCCTGGGCCGAGCTCGCCACACTTAACACCACTGTCCGCTAAAAACAATGGGGGGGCTCAGACCTATGGAGCAGCTCCCCCGAGTCACACTCTCCTTTAAACACTCACTGCTAATCCCCTCCACCATGGGCACAGCAAGATGATTGGTCAACCAGGACAGAGCTCACACTCCACCTTCACGAGCCTGTATCTATCTGTGTGAACTGTCCCTTTAAAACAGGGGTCGGGAACGTATTGCCTCGCGAGCCAGATATGGCTCTTTTGATGGCTGCATCTGGCTCGCAGACAAATCTTTAATTATAAACAAATGTTTCGTTAGACTCCTTTGCGCATGCGCGAACCGCCGCTCACCGGCGCCGGTGACTCCGGCGACTAGAAAGCCGGTTCGCAGTCATTTCAGTGGGAAAGTGGCAAACATACATGTCGTTGTGTCTATTTGTCTATTGATCTATCTATCAATCGCATAGGCGACGCAGATGAGTCAGAGACACTGTTCAAGTGGGGTTGCCGTATTTTGCTGTCGAAAATAGCGGCCGATGTGCGCATGTGCAAAAGGGTCCGCGCAACGGCTTGTCGTGAGATCAGAAAGTAAACTTCCCGCGTTTTAATCGCTCACCAATTTTAGAAACCCTTTGGAGAAGATGGCTAAAGGAAAAAAAAGACGAGGAGTCTCGTACTTTTCAGCAGGAATGGACAGAGGAATTTGCCTTTGTGGAGAGAGCAGGTTCTGCAGTGTGTCTCATTTGCAATGATACAATTGCATCCATGAAACGGTCAAATATAAAGCGGCACTTTCGACACACGCCATACTACATTTGCATCGAAGTATCCTGCGGGGGGCAGCCGGAAGAAAGCATGTCAAGAGCTACTATCAAGAGTGCGAGCTAGTCAGCAGCAATTCCGTGTTTGGACCCAACAAGGTGACTGGAATTGGGCGAGCTTTGCTGGCGCTTTAGCAGTTGTGAGAAACGGAAAGCTATTCACAGATGGGGAGTAGGCCAAAGCATTCATGCTCGATGTTGCCAACGAACTTTTTGACGACTTTTCGGATAAAGACAAGATACTAAAACGGATAAAAGACACGCCTCTGTCGGCAAGAACTGTTCAGGATCGTACCATCATGATGTCACATCAAATTGAGGCAACGCAAGTGAAGGACATAAATGCGGCACCGTGTTTTTCTCTCTCGCTTTGGAGGAGTCAACAGAAGGTAAGCAATTTATCCCAGTTCAGCGTGATTGCAAGGTATGTTGTCGGTGACACGCTACACGAGGAAAGTCTTGCGGTTTTGACGATGAAAGGGACAACAAGAGGGGAGGATTTTTAAAGTCCTTCACTGAGTTCGCTCAAGAAACAAATCTAGCGATGGATAAACTTGTTTCGCTGTGCACCGATGGTGCTCCGTGCATGGTGGGGGAAAACAGAGGGTTCGTAGCGCTTCTTCGTGAACATGAAAAGAGACGCATCCTAAGTTTTCACTGCATCGTACACCAGGAGGCGCTTTGTGCTCAGGTGTGTGGCGAGCAGCTTGGTGAGGTGATGTCGCTGGTCGTCAGGGTTGTCAACTTTATTGTTGCCCGAGCTTTAAATGATCGCCAGTTGAAAACACTGCTGGATGAAGTTGGGAATAATGATCCTGGTCTGCTTCTGCACAGCAACGTGCGTTGGTGGTCAAGCGGGAAGGTGCTCAGCCGTTCTGCGGCTTGTCTGAGCGAACTCCGGACTTTTCTCGAAATGAAAAATGTCGAGCGTTCCGAGTTAGCTGACACCGGGTGGCTCCTGAAGTTCTACTATCTCGTGGACGTGACTGAACATCTAAACCAGCTCAATGTGAAAATGCAAGGCGTTGGAAATACAATCTTATCCCTGCAACAAGCAGTGTTTGCATTTGAAAACAAGCTCGAACTCGTCATCGCCGCCATTGAAACGGGTCGTTTACTACACTTTGAAAAACTGGGCGAGTTTAAAGATGCATGCACAGCAAGTGACCCTGCTCACCATCTTGATCTTCAGCAGCGAGCAGGCTGCGCATCTTGGACTCTCGATGCTCTGAACCTCGAATCACCTTCTTCTAAGACTGAAGTTTCATGTCAAATATGTTGTGTTACTGTTTTTGAACAGCAGGGGGCGTCAGCTTCCTCCACGACTCTGCCCTGCGCCCCCTGGTGCTGTGGAGGAGGAACAGCAGAGCGCCGTTTGTCGAAGTCAAGAGAAAATGTATTTTCTCGGTTTCATTCATGTGATGGTTTGTATTTTGAAGTTCTGCAGAATCTTTGTCGTCATCACTAATAGAAAGTCTGTTACGTCTCTCACTCTGTCACCATGGAAACCACCGGCCCCTCCTCCACCTCAGTGAATATTCACCTGTGAAGGTGCTCCTCAGGGTTCGACATCAGCTCTGAAGGTTTGAGAAGCTCAGAGTTCAGGCTCTGAACTCGTCAAACAAGATGGAGGAGGAGGTTCTTCATCACTGGATCAGAACAAACCAACATCCCATCATCAGAACCACATGACACCGCTGATGTAAACACACACTTTGTCTACATGTTGGAGGAACTGAGGAGGAGGAGTGAGAGGAAAGGGGGAGGAGTCAAGTCTTTTTTCTGTATTCCAACCAGACAAGTTATCTGAAGGTGTTTTACTGAAGGTCAAGATCTTCAAACCACATCGAACCAAGGAGAGACCTCCAGTCTGAGTGTTAGGAGGAGGACGGGGGGTTCGATAAGTGTGTGTGTGTGTGTGTGTGTGTGTGTGTGTGAGTGTGTGTGTATACTCTGCTCACACACTCCCACATGAACATGGCGTGTTTCCCTTTGGATGGATCCATATTTCATGAGGGTGTTTGTGTTTATCTTGTCGACAGTTTACAAAGTCGGCTCAATTCACATCAGCCACGAGACCCCGCCCCCCAGAGGCAACACAACAACACAACGGGGGGGGGGGGGTTAGGGGAGCTCAGAGTAAACCACCTGATCAGGGGCCGTCTGACAATTACTACAGGAAGAGCTTTTCTATTTCATTCAATTCTGAACATGAGATTTGTTTAACACATAATCATTTCTCATTTCAGGCCCTAATCTAAATATGATCACATTAATGATGACAGCATGAATCTGATCAAATGAGTTTGACCACCTTTAGTTTAATCTCTGATATTTCATTACATGTTTCTAATGTTTTTCATTTCTAAACGTTTGTTGTGGCTGTTTGAGGAGGAGCTACGATACAACTTTTAACAAGGAGGGGTAACAAGGAGGGGTAACAAGGAGGGGTAACAAGGAGGGGTAACAAAGAGGGGTAACAAAGAGGGGTAACAAGGAGGGGTAACAAGGAGGGGTAACAAAGAGGGGTAACAAGGAGGGGTAACAAGGAGGGGTAACAAAGAGGGTGTCAGTAAAATGTCTGCCTTATTTCATGTTGTTTTACGAGAACAATGGTTTTTGCGTTGGTGCATTTGTTCATTTCTGTGGCGCAGTGTCCTTAGCTCCACCCCCTCTGAAACATGCTGCAGCTCCAGCTCTGCTCTGATTGGTCAACTGGTGTTGGAAGTGCCCCGCCCACTAATGCACCCGACTCTAGAACTGGACACAGGAAGTGAGCCGAGCTTTGTAGCAAATACAGGACGTAGTGGCCGAACGGTATTGACAAGCCTGCGCCCCCTGGTGGCGTCCTGCTGCACTGCATCTTACCGATACCAAAACATCCCTGTGGCCATAGTGACGTCAGCTTCAAACAGGAAGTGGAATAAAAACACTCCAGCGCCCCCTGTGGCGTGGAAGACTGAATCACCTCAGACGTTCTCAGAACGTGATGTAAGAAATCAGGAAGAAGAAATGGACTCATTTCAATCAAGTCAATCAAAGATCAATCAATCACGATCTTTAGATCCTGATCCTGTCGTCGTCAGCAGATTTAAACTTCAACCATCAGTTTGTGCCTCTGTGC
>JAFBJT010109244.1:154509-168467 GCA_016785325.1 Chascanopsetta lugubris
GACAGAGCAAGAAACCCCCCCCCCACACACACACACACACACACACACACACCTGAATCCCTGTCAGTTAGCTGTTTTCAGTGATTACTGGTTGACTAACAGACGTTAACGTTTATAATCCACAATAGAATTCAGTCTATTCACAGAAAAAACAATATTAATTTATATGAGCTTGTCATTTTTGTCGAATCAAAAAATGTTCCGCATTGTACAATATTCCTTTATTGTGAGTCCTTCTACTCTAAAATATATTGTTTTTTCCTGTGCAGCAGCAGTACAGCTGTGCACGCTTATTACTGATTACTGATTGGAGATGGGATAAAAAACATGACAATTCGCAGCATGGCGACTGACACAGGTGCTTGTTTGTGTTGTGTGTGACACAGGTCGTGTTGTTACTGCTCACCTCACTCTGTAATGATGCTGCTGGGACGGGTCCAACACTTTTCAGATGTGTCATCACAGTGGCAATGTTTCTTTGTGTTTCCATCCAATCTAACTATTTCATCTATTCATATTTATGCTCCACCCACATGAATAGTAGGTGTGTGTAATGCACATATGGAGATATATTTTAGATATGTAGATAGATGGATAGACAGAATGATAATGATATTGTTGACATACTCTAAGTGATTGTTGCCTTATCTCACTGTTTGCTGCTCCGCTGCTCAGATAGTCACAGTATGTGTTTCCTTCTAGTCCCGTATAAATGTAAAAACATTGTAAGGATATAGTAGCCTTTGGTCATAGTGGAGGATATTCTTGTACAGTGAGATTGAAATAGAACTTTTGAGGATGGAAGGACATGGGGAGTAAGAAATGGCTCCACTTGAAGTCTCTGGAAGTGTGTTTATTCTAACAATGGATGAAATGACAAGGTTCCTGTTACAATGCTTCACACAGTGGATCATTGAGCGGCTGAGGAGACGTGCATCAAGAGCTTTTAGGAGAGATTTTAGAACTTAGTACCAACCCGGTCCTTATCTACAAAGAGTCAGTGGATTTCTCATATAGAAATATATATATATATATATATATATATATATAAATATAGTTTTTTTTAAATATGTCTTTTGACTTCTGTGAAAAGCTCATGACACATATACTCTCATAAATGAACACCACTTATGTACCAATGTGTTTTATTTTTTTAATAAGCTGAGACACATTTATTTAAAAAGAAACAAATATAATGTTGTAAAAACAATAAAACGACACCACTGACACATGACCTCAGTGTCAGCACCCGTTTGATTGGACACGCTGATCATCTCTGTAACAAGGACTTTTCTCTGTCATAAACCCAGAGAGTATTAAAATACAACCAGGCTGTAAAGTATATGAATTATATCATTCCTCTTGTTTGGTGCAATGATGTTAAATGTCCCGATAACCTCTGTGCTCTTAATTAGCCACTTGTTAGTGAGCCTCATCTGCACGGGAGAAAAGCATTTAGACTAGTGATGCTGTCGAATACAAAGAGGAAACCCCGTGAGCTCATGCTGATGATAATAATAATAATAATAATAATAATAATAAATAATAATAATACTGGTAATCCTAGTACGACAACTAATAATAATAATAATAATAATAATAATAATAATAATGATCATCTTAAAATGTGAAAAAATAAATAATTTAATATTACTACATAAGTCTCACTCACATGATTATTACATGTGAGCATGTTCATCTGTTTTTGTTGTGCTGCCCCAAGTGGTGACAAATGAGTACTACATCCTCAGTTCCTAATGACATTTTGAAGTAGTGCCTGTTGAAAAAGTAAAATGCACAGTGGCTTTATCAATATAGTGAATAGATGAAGATAACATTTCTGCTTTAAGGCAATCAAGTGCATTCAATCATCCAGTTTGACTTGATGTTCCTCTGCGCTGCACTTTTGAAGGCTACCTGTGCTCATGCTTATTACATGCTCCCAGATGTGTTTCACCATTTGCCCATTGTTCATTTAATTTCATTCTCATGACGCACACGTGTGTACGTTTACACTTGTGTATGTGATGACACACGTCTGTGTGTGTGTGCGTGTGTGCGCGCTCACTCATGTTTGACAGTCGGGAGTGTAGCCGTGACACTGCGGCCTCTGTGAAAAGACGTGAGTGGCGGTGTATGTATTCATGTATGCATGAGTGTGTGTGCGCGCGCGCGTGTGTGTGTGCTTTGCAACAGGCCGGTGGGAAGAGAGACAGATTGCGTTTTAACAGCCATCGCTGTCATCTCCAACAGCTGTCCTCTTCCCATTCTCCATTCAGAGGGCCTGTGTTTGCATTGTCTCCCTCGTGACCTCCCTTCAAAAGACCTACCGAAGAGAGAGCGAGAGAGACGGAGAGGGAGAGAGGAGTGGGCGAGCGAGAGGGCGAAAAACATTTTTTTTGTAAAAAAGGAAAAAACGGAGGGCGAGCATTGGAGGGAGGAGAATAGAAGGGGGGGAGATGCAGATGGACCTAAAGCAGCAGAGAGAGGAAGTCAGGGGGTAAATGACAACAAAGGGAACATTTGATGCCCCACCACTGTTTCCCATCTCTCCTGCCTTCCCTCTCAATTTCCTCACTCCCTACTGTACGCTCCCTTTGCTCTCCCTCCCTCCCTCCCTTCCTTCCTCCCTCCCTCCCTTCCTATTACTGCTCCCCTCCTCCTCCCTCCACCCTTCACCCCATTCCTCCCATCTTGTATCTCGCCTCCCGCTCCTTCCTCTGCCTCTCCATCACCCTCCTCCCCTCTGCTGCTGCCGCCGTCCCTCTTTCTCTCTCTCTCTCTCTCTCTCTCTCTCTCTCTCTTCTCTCTCTCTCTCTCCCATGTTGTCTCTTATCAGGTAGGGGAGAGATAAGGCCGCTATCTCGCCGTGCCAGGGCTTTGACATGACGCTTTAATGCATAATAAGTTCACTCATCTTTTAATCAATGCGAGCAAATGATGAATTTCTGAAGGGTTAACAGTCAGTCATTGGCAGGTTCTGAGCTAAACACACACAGATAAGGTCGGCCTTCCCGATCAGATGAGAGGCTGCTGGATTCTGCGCAGACAAGTATGCAAATCAAACGCGCTTAAAACGACAGTGGCTGTCACATTCTTCAGGAGGCATTGTCTGCGTCGCTGCATCTGCTGAAACTCCCCCTTAAATCTCCTCTGGAGTTGCCGTGAGGACGTTGTTGTCAGATCTGACCGTGTCCTTCCTTTAATCTCACACAGCTCAGAGCAACATTCTTATTTTGCCCTCGGATCTTACACCTGTAGACATCTGTTCGCCAAACAGCTTTGTTTTGATTTCATTCATCGAATTCAAGTCAAATCCAAATATACAGTATCTGTGCTACCTGAGGACGTCTGTGATTATTCTGCTTTTCAAAGCAACTTTATAGAGTAAGACACTGCATAACACTGAGACTTCAGTGATCAGCTGCTAAATATATAAATTCAATCAAATAAATAGACCGAGAGTTTATTCCAAATTAAACTGGGATTAATTCTCCTCTAATAATACAGTGGGAGATACTGTCTCTACTCAGTGGTCAAACATATTTTTTATCCAAGAGGAGAATATTTCATTTTATTTATTTATTTAATAATCAGATTATCCATCCTTTTCTATCACCGCAGCCATCAGCTGGAACTGATCGTGTTGAACCCAAACACGATTGGCTGGCTGTGCTGGCAGATGATTGGTTGTTGGGGTTGGACGCAGAAGCTTTTTTAAACCTGGCACCGAGCGTTGGCACAAACTGACCCACAGCACCAGCTACTGTTTCAATCATATATTCTGCCACAGCAGTTAATTTAATTTGTTTAATCTTTCGGCAGAAATTCATTACAACACATTATCTCATCATTACATTGATGTTCATTATTGTTATTGTTTACAAATGAGCTGTTTCTTTGCACGACCACACACCAGCATAGTTATGACATCAGAGCACAATTTTGCTTTTCCTATTTTTTGCAGAATTTTTTTCAAATGATATAACTTCATCACATTACATTTTTGCTGACTTTTCACTTTTGCATTGTATCATAAAAAGTCTGATTAGTCATTGACATGAATGAACTTATATAAACGAGGCTGTTACATAACAAGCAGCCAGCGTTTCTGAGACTTTTACCCGCGATGTCGTCAGAGTGGTTATTTCCTTTCACTTAAAGTGACTTGAATTTTAATTTTCCACTCTGGCTTCGAGGTCTCAGACCATAGAACCTGTTCATTCAGGGGGATTTGAACTGATCCCAGACCAAGCAGCTTTTCCTAGAGCAGCCCTTTCCCCTTCCAAACCACCCAGTCTGCTTTTCACTCCTCAGACTCTCCTCCTCCTCTCTTCAGCATCTCCTCCCTCTTTCCTCCTACTCCTCCTCCTCCTCTTCCTCCTCTTGATGGTTAGTTCATGGGTCACCCTGGTGACAGGGCCTGAGTTGGGAGATAAGAAGAGGCCAGAATGGTATTACTACAGCCGGCACTCTGAGAGGTGACGCCGGGGCGGCAGCTGGATGGAGAGATGGGATGAAACGGGGAGAGGCTGAGCGGCGGAGGTGGGGGCTAATCTGCCATCGTTTGAAGTAATAATACATTGTTGATTATCATCGCTACATGCAGAGAGAGAAGAGGGACACACACACACACACACACGCGCGCACACGCACACTCGTGTGGAGGCTGCACACAAAGACAGAGGCAAACAGACACACAACAAACAGAAATACAGAAAGAGGCTGATTCTTATTCACCGTCCGTCTCCCACTGTAAATCACAGCTCTCTGTACTTCCACCCAGCCGCTGCCCCTCCCTCCCTCCCTCCACCCCCCCCCCCCCCCCCCCCCCCCCCCCTCCCTCCCTCCAATCCTGTGTGGATATCAGGCTGGTGCAGAAGGGCTCAGCCCAGCTGATAGCAGGTCCTCTGGGGGTTGGGGGTGGAGTACTGAGGGGTGAGACATGGGTGGGTGGGGGTGGCGGCTGTGTGTGTGTGTGTGTGTGTGTGTGTGTGTGTGTGTGTGTGTGTGTGTGTGTGTGTGTGTGTGTGTGTGTGTGTGTGTGTGTGTGTGTGTGTGGAGGGCTTTGGGAGCAGCAGCTCAGGGACTAGGTGGCTTACTCTGCTCCCTCAGATATGGAGGTCAGGGGTTAGGCAGGGCTGCATGGCCAGCGGTGCTGCAGAGGTATACGACTGGTGTGTGTGTGTGTGTGTGCGTGTGTGCGTGTGTGTGTCAGACTCTTTGTGAGTTGCACAGTTTACCCGGAGAATCATAACTTGAGACAAATCTTAATATGCACGCTCTGATGGATGTGTAGTTAGAGTTGGAGGCGGCTCACAGCGGCTCCCTCAGCGGACGAGTGTGTGCGCAGGTGTAACAACTCATAAAGAGAAATTGTCCTCTTTTCTTCTTTTTCCCAGAGTGATTGTAGAAATATAATCAATTCAGGCGACACTTCATCTCGTCGCAAAATGGCAATTTGACCCCTGCAGAGAGCAGGGCCGATGTGACAGTGAGTGGTGTATTGTCACAGGTGCAGAAATGCTCATGAGCCGCACGCCAGCATTAAAAATACAGAAAGCAATTTCCTTTGTTTAGTGTCCACTTGCTTCTTTTCTCCTCTCACTGGGATGTGACGACGCTGACCTGCGTCTTTCAGAAATTAACAAAGATTTGTCTCAAGATTCCTCTTCTGATTGAAGGAGGCCTCAGAGCAACGATTACTCTCTAATATCTCCTTCCATTCAAAGTCTCTGCTCAAAGATATTGGTTACAGCAGTTTTACGGAATTACATTTGAAGTCTTTTCTGATCTAGGGGCCCAAACTGTCTGGATTATTATTATTATTATTATTGTTGTTGTTGTTGTTATTTCTTTGGGTGTAAAAAATCAATTGGGGGCATTTGTTTAATGAAACTATGTTGACTGTTACAGGAGATGAGATGTGGGGTCCACCCATCCATCAACCATCCATTATCCATCCATCCATTCATCCATCCATCCATCAAGCATTCATCCATAATCAGGTGACTATACACAGTTAAAAAAAATCCATCTTATTTCTCATTTATTCCCATATGGAATTTTTTCACCCTAAATCCTTCACAATAGACCTTTAATTCTTGCATAGCTTCATGTCATTTGTAATATTTTATGGAAAACGTCGACATTCAAGCTGAAAGAATAGGTGGCCGCATGTTGTTACTCTTTAATGGAACATTCCTGAATATTTCCACAACAATGAGAAATTCCACTGTCCATAAATGTGACTGCAGCAAACGTCAGTATTTCAAAATGAAGCATATCAGAGTTCCAGGTGTTTGATTTGCAAAATTGAAAGAATGAAACATCAAAGGGACTTTTGCAAAGATTTAATTTAAATGATAATGAATGTCACTGTACATACAATTGCTTATGTGGGAAAACTTGATCAGCATGGGGGGTGAGGGGGGGGTCTGGGTGAGGGGGAGGGGCTTAATGAAAACAGCAGGAAAAAATCCAAAATATGCAAAAAGGATTTGACTGAATATAAAGGTTGAAGCAGCATAAAGCACATTTAGGTTGTTTAATCTCCTGGTATCAAAAATAGCCATTAAACAAATATGTTTAATTGGAAGTATAATTGCCCTTAATTGTGTGATTTAAGTTTTTAAATACGTAACAGAGGTAATTTTCCCAAACAAGAGAAATAATGAGCTGACTGCTGCTGCCTTCACCAACTTTGCAGCAGTAAAGGTGCAGTCTGCACCATCTCAGCCCCCAAACACTGGGCCCCGTCCTCAGGGGCCGAGCTGGAGCTCACGTCGTCCTTGGCTCTCGCCTCCTGTCGTCGGACTCGGCCGCGCCTCGTTTTACAGGAGCTGTAATTCTGCTCCGCTCGGATCATTTCAACCATAAAACACATTAATGTGGTTGTTGTGAGCGGACGACAGGCTCCGAGAACTTTAGCCATCGGTGTCAAAGGAGGAGACACTGCGGAGCAAAGTCTAACGTGTTGGTTTGACTTCGCGACAGAGCTGCATTCAAATATTCTAATCCTGAGTTAAAGGGAACAAGTTGATCGTGTTATCTGGATTAAATGTCCTGTAGTTGTGGAGCTGCCATACTGGCATGTATTTAAGGGCTCAGGTCATTTGATTTGATATCTATTTAAAAAAAAATATATATGCATATACATATATATACATATATATATATATATATATATATATATATATATATTGATGCTTTTACTCTGCTTGAATAAATTGGTGCTAACAAGCGGCTAATTGAGACGACAGCTGGTCAGGGACATAACTTGTCATCACCTCCTTTTCTGTGATGATGATGATGATGATGATGATGATGATGATGATGATGATGAAGTCATGGGGTGCAGTTGATTGATTTTCACTTTTACCCCCAACAATCACATTGAAAATAATAAAAGTGGGGTCAGTTTGTGTAGGTCAAAAATGTAGAATAATCAGCTTTTCTGGGGAATAAAAGACAAATTAACCATATTTTGATGTAATGTTTATTTGGTGACAGCATTAAGAGGCAGGCATTTGATTATGAAACGTTCCCGTCGCTCTTTCCTTCGTTTTTACAATATTCCTTCTCTCTTCATTGTTATGGAACTTCTCCCTTCCACCCTCATTCTCTCATCTCTCACAGTCCCGCTCTAATATTCTATTCTCCTTCCTCCTTCCATACTTTTCCTAACCTGTTCTCCTTCCTCCTTCCATACTTTTCCTCACCTGTTCTCTCTCTCTCTCTCTCTCTCTCTCTCTCTCTCTCTCTCTCTCTCTCCCCCTCACTCTCGCCGTTTCAGCTCCTGCATTCTTATCTCTCTGTTGCCGTCCTCTGTAATTATTATTATGTGCTGCAGAGATAATTCGAAAGCTGTGAGGAGAGAGTGGAGGGAGAAAAAGAGGGGGGAGGGGGAGAGGGAGGGTGTGGGGGGGGGGGATGAAAGAAACACTGGCTGTGGCTTCCTGGGCTGTGCTTCTCTTATCTGACCTTGGGCAGAGCCACTTATTGTTAGGCAAATCTCACGTGCAGAAAAATGGAGCGAACGAACGGCTGCGAGAGCGAGCAAACGAGCGAGGTGGTGGTGGGTGGGTGGGTTGGTGGGTGGGTAAGGGGCTGGGTGGGTGTTTGGGGGGGGGGTGAGGAGGGCGATGGTGAGGGGGGAGAGGAGGGAGAGAGTGAGGAGGAGGAGATGGATGGAGGTGGAAGGAGAGACGTCAGAAAGCAGCGGGCAGAAAGAGTGTTTTATGGAGCGATAGCAGGGACAGAGAGAGAGAGAGAGAGAGAGAGAGAGAGAGAGGTGTTAAAATATACAGGGAGTCAGTAAGAGGCCGCAGGATTCTGAGGGGAGAGAGGGAAACGACGGGAGGATGGAGATGGGAAGAAAAGTAGAAAATGAGGAAAATAAAGAACAAGTAGGGACAAGTGAGCGATGAATGGTTTATTATGGGATGGATGTGTGTGTGTGTGGGGGGGGGGGTGTGTGCGAGTTCTCTTTCGTTCGATGAAATCCCATCGGCTGAAGAGGAGAGGTAGTTTTTGTGTTTGGAGGAGAGAAGCGCTCAGACCTGCCAATGCTAAACTCTACTTCCTGTCAGTGCCGTCGCTCTGCTGACTGAATACTTCTCCTGCTCCATGTGCACCTGTGAGGAGGCTTCTCTGTGTATTTTGTACTCACTGAACCTTTCGAATTTTACCTCCCCGCTGCCTTCAAGTTAATGTGTCAGGCTTTAGGCTGCTCGGCGGGCACGTACGCTCGCGCGGGGCGTGCACGCCATAAATTCCCATCAGTGGCGTCCAGGCCCATGAGGGGCTGATGTGTGGCCTTTCCGCTGCTGCCGCCGCCGCCGCCGCTCGGCTTCCTTTAATTACAACCCATTCTGAAGGAACAACAGGCTGTCCTTCCACCAGATTTAAAACGACCTGCTCCTGGTAATTAATCGGCCTGCGTGTCCTTCACAAGGTGCGAGGTGTGTGTATGTGTGTGTGTGTAAGAGAGTGTGTGTGTGTGTGTATGTATGTGTGTGTGTGTGTGTGTGTAGGTGGGTACATTTGTCTCAGCTCAGAATTATAAGAATAAGGAGGAATGATTGATGTAAAATGAGACACACGCCACTGGAATGATGGTCGGAGGAGGAGGAGGAGGAGGATGAGGAGGAGGAGGAGGAGGAGGAGGAGGGTTCACAGTGTGGAGATGAAGAACTCACATCACAGAGCAGAGTAACAGAGGTGATACAAGAAGCAGGTTTTACTTCAGGTCCAGTAGAACTTATCAGTAGAGGTGTGTGCATCAAGTTTCTCTGTACGATGGGGGACGTGTGCAGCAGAGTTCTCTACAAGATCCTTCATCATCATCATCGTCCCAGTCTGAGCCACGGGTGGAGGAGTGGGGTGTCCTCTGCCCTCCACCCTACCCTCTAACCCCCCCCCCCCCTCACCCCCCACACTGTGAACCCTCCTCCTCGGTCCCCCCCTCTCCCTGCGGCCCACCCCTGCTGGCTGCTCAATTCAGCTTCTTTGGGCAAGGAACAAACAAACAAAACACCCCGGGGTAATGAGGCCACCTCTGGGAACAGACACAGTGAAAGGAGCCGTGCGTATTGATGCGGGATTGATCGTTATTGAAGGAAAGGTAGAGAAAAGGAAGAGAGAGGGAGAGAGAGAAGGAGGAGATATGGAGAGAGGAGCTCTGATCTGATGGAGTGGATTGAGCCGTCTGATGCTGACAAGACAAAACCCTGATCAGTGACTCGGGCAATGAGATAACCACCTTTAGGCTATTGTGGTGGCAGTATTGGCCTGGGTTTAACTACTGCTTTCCCACACTATGAACAGTGTGTGTGTGTGTGTGTGTGTGTGTGTGTGTGTGTGTGTGTGTGCGTGTGAGTGCGTGGACGCAGGGGTGGCGTGACCACTCTGACCCATTGCTATAGAAGCACTGTGCCCCCTCATCAGCTCACATGATGGCGGCTGACCCAATGGTTTAAGTAAGTGGAGAAGAGGAGGAAGATTCTCATGAGTTAATAAAGGTGCAGTGTGTCAGATTTCAAAAGGATGTATTTGCGGAAATGTGTAATATTATTCATAGTGTATATTTACCCGGAACTTAAAATAAATGTGTTCTCATCCGTTTTATATCGTTTCATGCTTGTTTTTTCCACGTTTGTAAAGAAACGTTTGGTTACAATGTGGCACCTCACCACTGGATGCCACCAAGTCATACAAAATCAAACACTGTGAAAAAGATCTCGATTTCCAACCAGTGACACACGAGTGCAATCAGATGCCACTTTGTCACATCGGTAAAAGAAAATTGCATGGTCAAATCGTCTTTTACAGAATTAAAAACTTCTCTAAACTCTATATTTTGCTCCCGTTTCATCTCAGTTGTACAAAGTCGTCTCCACAGTGAAAGTCTCATCTCATCACTCTTAATGAGAAAGACTCGTGGCCTGTGTTTTGAGCAGTCAACAAAGCAGAGGTCAGACATGGAGCCGCCCACCAACACAGCCACCGTGTGTGAGGGTGAGCTGAAAGACTCTAAAAATAATCCAGATCAGTTTTAATGAGCTGCAGAGAGAGTCTCATTTTCCTTTAATCAAACAGAACTGATCAAATCATTGTTTATTTGAAACCATACCACCTCAAGTATTGGTTTCCCTGCTGCAGAGTTAATTAACCTTCTCCCACAGAGGCTGTTTATATCATATTTTTTTTTCAAACCCTGTGATTCCTCATGAGTGCTTCAGACTCGACCCTCTTGGAATAGAGGAGTCATCGTGTTCTTTTACTCTGCAGCACAGAACATGTATTATCAAGTACTGTTCTCTCCTTCTTCTCTATTCTCTGCAGTTGTAAAGGTGCAGACCGTACCATTTCAACATCAGGCGGTGCTGTTTGAAAGTGCAAGTGCATAAGATATTTGAAACCACAGTATTATTTTTTCTAAATCGAATAAAAAAGAATAATTCTGATGTTTGATGAGTATTCAGATATATAGATGGATGTATAGATAGCCACCAGCCAGATACATCAAATGTACAAATGGGCAAATCATGCAAATGAGATACAAAATACAATTTAAAAGAAATACCACAGACATTTACAAACACAATAGATAAACAAAAATGACAGAGAGAGAACAGTGAGGTGCAAAGAGGCACTCCAGACCCTCTGTAGCTTTAAAGGTGCAATGTGTACGATTTTGGCCATTTTTTTCAACCTCTAAAAATATTACAAAGCAATTACATACCGGCATTTTCATGAATTTATAACCATTTGAATGTTTTATTTCCCATGACCCTCAAATGAGCCCATTATTGTATATTTACTTGAGGAGTGGGTCCTCTCTATGGGGGCCGCCATGTTTTTACAGTAGCCCAGAGTGGACACACTAAATATCTTTTGAGTTTTAATGACAACTGAAGTCTCCCACAGGTTCTCCTGTATGTTCAGAAGGGTGAGGGTGAGGTGATGAATTCAACATGTAACTTCACCACTAGATGTCACCAAATCTTACACACTGCACCTTTAAACAGATGTGGACCGTTCCTACACAGACTGCAGGCTATAGGACAGAGTACATTGAAATAGTGCATTATTGTTTGAAGTGTTGTCTGGTTGTCTTCTCTGAGCTCCCTGCTCTGCAGATCTTTGACTCTGACTAACCAGATTCCATTTCATGGTCTCACCTGAGCGTTCAGCGGCACGTGGGCGCCGCCACCCCGGGTCACCATCTTTCATCAGTCAACACAGTTCAGTCACTTCGCAGATCATTAAACAGCTCGGGGAGGAAAATATAAACTCACTCACTTCAGACGCCTCCCACTCTCAGCGCTGGAAACGTATCGATTGGCTTTTTACTGTTTTACATATTGAGGAGCCGTTTGAACCCGGGAGACCGGAGGAGCTCATAAACTGTAGCCAGATGGATGGACAGATAGATGGATGGATAGTTAGATAGATGGATAGATGGATCTTGTTTCCCTTCCTGTCACATGACCTCCGAGACGGCCTGTGGGGTCGAGCACAGTCTCAATCAGATCCTTGGATTCCGGAGTCGTTTCAGTTGAATCATAAATCTTTTGTGTTGATTCCATTTCCCAAATCTAGCAAACGGCGTGAGCCTCCACACGCTGATGGAATGAAATGTACCTAAAGCAAGATTCCAGCAGCTTCTATTAACTCCGCCGCCAATGATGCCAATAATTGTCACAGCCGCCGTTAGTAGAAGGAAATCTCATTACAGGGTTTTGTGTCCGCGTGTGTGTGTGCTATTTTCTCTGCTCGTGGCAGAAGTGTTGATGTGTGCACACGTTTGGCAGCAAACCGAATGGTGGTTTTATTAAAGTGCAACATTTGAGGGAAACAGAGGAAGAATGAAACGATGAGGATCCCGCCGTTCTCCGGTTACCTGCCTCCCCTCTGATATCTCCCGCCCTGAAGACGGCTTTAATTAGACTGTGGCTGCTCACGTTGTTTGTTGTCTCCTCTCTTCAAAATACCCTCCAAGTGATTGTCGCTGATAATCATCTTAAACGTGTAAATAGAAATCCTAAACGCTTTTGTGATTTGATCCAAACGGCAAACAAACAAAGTAACAATGAGGTTGTGTTGTTGGCGTCGTGACTCGCAGCTAATGTGCACCTCTGAGGTTGTGGACGGGACGATGTGTGTGTCGCCGGGGGCCCAGGGCCGGAGTGAAGGGCAGCTGCCAATGCTGGAACCTGTGTGACAGTTGTAAATGACTGGCCCGATCGGCTCCTTGTAGTAATTATCTAAATGGGCTCATTCAAAACCTCTTCATTGTGGAATCAGTTAATTAATTAGCTGTTTCACTGACAGGATAATGGTGAGAGCATGCTAAATAGATTAGTCTGGAACTTGATTTATCGTTGCACCCCCCCCCCCCCCCCCCCCCCCCCCCCCCCCCCCCCCCCCCCCCCCCCCCCCCCCCCCCCCCCCCCCTTTTTCCACCCCCAACCCCCCCAACTCTGTTTATCACCAGCTCTCGCCCCCTCACACCCCACTTTTCTCTCGCTCTCTCTCTCTCCCTCTCTGTTTTTCTCTTGTCTTTATGGCATCTATAACAGCCACCCACCTACTTGCTGAAAACCCCACTCACACACACACACACACACACACACACACACACACACACACACACACACACAAACACACACCTCAATACGAAGCTGGCGAGCCGATAACCACCAACAAATTTGGACCCGACGATGTTTTGCGGTGAGGGGGGTGATATCTATCCGAGCAGGTGTTGGGTCTGAGCACACGCTAAGAACATGTAGTTCACGCTCACATGCAGCTTCGTCACGTTTCACCGATACTACAGATCCTATCACCTGTGTTTATCGCACCCAGGGAGATATTCTACTTCCTGTTTAGTCGCATTTCCATCCTTCTCCTTGTTTGCGAAGTGGAGCTCATTGAAACAAACAGCCAAAGATGACAGTTCTAGGTTTTCAAAATAAAAGCGTGACTATTATTGTGTCCCAGGAGTTTAAATTTGATAACAAAACACTAAATATTTACCACTACAATCGACATCACTTTGTATGACTTTTTACATATGTTTAGCTTCTCAAATAAGCTATTGATAATGATAACGATAATATTAATACATTTGTTATTAAATGCCACCACAGCACCCCATTGAGATTAATGCAATTCTAATCTAATCTAATATTCTATTTTCATATACATAGATCCTCCTGCAGCTTGTTTACATTCTTTTACATTTATTTATACTTCATAGATACAGACTGGGCTCCTTTCGGCGGTGACATTCTCCAAATCTGAGAAAGGAAGTGAACTTGGAGGTGTTAAATAAAATCAGTGCACCAGTTTCATTTCTGCAAAACCACACTGCTGCTTCCAAAATGTGAGAAGAAGTTGTCAACACATAATCAGATCGCACAGAGAACAACACGTTGCACTGCCTTCTCTTA
>JAFBJT010109244.1:168523-179723 GCA_016785325.1 Chascanopsetta lugubris
GCAGAGCGCCGACTCGAGTGGATGCAGCACAATGACTCTTCTCCACTTCTAAACACTAATAATAATAAAAAAATATTTACAACTTCAAGTGCTCGCCCCACCTCTGCCCCCCCCCCCCCCCCCCCCCCCCCCCCCCCCCCCCCCCCCCCCCCCCCCCCCCCCCACCGCATGCGTGTGTTCGGTGACGCTGAGCGTTCACCTCTGAATTGATCGCAGCTGAAAGCAAATCTCATTTCATCGAGCTCAGGGGGAAATACAGGAACCACGTTTGGAGCACTTGTGAATAAAAACACACACAAAGAGAAGTTTACATTTCAAACACCTCAATAACAAACTCGTGTTTAGTTTAGTGGAGAGAAATAAATGGAAAAAAAACAACATATAATTATGATTTGATGTGAAATCATACAGTTGGAGGCACTTGTGTTTTGAA
This sequence comes from Chascanopsetta lugubris, assembly GCA_016785325.1. Classification (NCBI taxonomy): domain Eukaryota; kingdom Metazoa; phylum Chordata; class Actinopteri; order Pleuronectiformes; family Bothidae; genus Chascanopsetta; species Chascanopsetta lugubris. The sequence continues at coordinate 168,957 of JAFBJT010109244.1, forward strand.
TGACACGTGGGGTCGACTCTTGGCCGACGCTTCTGGAAAAATCAAACGAAATTAGTGGTGCGAATGTTTTCATGTGTCAGTTGTGATGAGCACAGAGAAATAAAAACACCCACACATCAGATTAGCAGGAAGTCACATGAGGCCAATGGGAAAAAAAAACACCAAAAAAAAAACTCAGATGACAAAATGTTCTTCATTGAGTGGGGGTGGGGGGTGTGAACACAGGGTGGGGTGTTTTGGGGGAAGGAGGTGGATTATTGAGACACAGAAAGAGTGTGTTGAAAAAGAAAAGGTGTTATTGAGAGCACTGGAATCACTTGATTAATCAAGAAAGGAGATGCGGAGCTCTCTCCTGCCGATGTCCAATCAAAGCTGGGAGCAGCTTCAGGCCCAAATCCTCTTGTTGCTCCACCAGGAGCATGAAAGCCAGGAGGGGAGTCTCCTTTTGTCCGCACAAAGGCCACGCTGTAACGCGCTTTCACCGCCACAAGGAATGGGAGGGCTGTTTTAGGGAGGAGGAGGAGGAGGGAGGAGGAGGGAGGAGGAGGGGTCTGAAAAACAGCCAACAAGAGGTGCGAATAAGATGCCCATTCATCTCCCGAGCTTTACACTAATTCCCTCCTTTTCTTTCCTTCGTCTGCTCCGCCACAAAACAACAAACAGCGAGAGGGAGTGAAAACACTGGGATCTTGGGGGGCTTAGAGCAGACGTGTAATCCCCGCCACTTCTGACCCTCCATCGGTGTGTAAGTCCCTGACCTCGCCATTGAGGAGCGGGGATGTGTGACTAAAGGACGGGTGACCCCCGCGCACACACACATTTGCACTCATACGCGCACCCTATTGCCCCCCGACGCTGCCCCCCCCCCACCCCCACCACCACCACCACCACCCTGCTTCACTAGTACACCCCACACTCCAGGCCTTTGAAAGAGCTGAGCTGAGGAATTCAGGCTTTGGATTGGAACACCTCGGCGGCGCTGAAAGGAGCGAGTCTGTGAGGAGTCTATAAGTAGGGCCGGGCCTGATCGTGTTCCTTTTCTCCTCCATTTAATTCGTCTTTAGAGGCCATCTCGTTAACACGATCTTCCCTCGCTTTTTTTTTTCTTACCTCCGTCCCCTCAACCAGCGACACCCCCTCCTTCCCCCCCCCCTCCCTCCGTCTTGCCCAACTTCAAAGGTCCCTGCCAGCCAAGGAAAGAAAGTCACCGCTTTCTTCCATTCAGCCTCTTCTTCTCTCTCTCTCTCTCTCTCTCTCTCTCTCTCTCCCCTTCACTCTTCCTTCTTCTCACACTCACTCCCTCCACCTCTCTCTCTCTCTCTCTCTCTCTCTCTCTCTCTCTCTCTCTCTCTCTCTCTCTCTCTCTCTCTCTCTCCCCGCCTCTTCCCGAAAGCGGCCGCAGAGAAATCATCTCACTTTCTGCCGATGCTTTGCATTTGAAAAAAGAAGCAATTAGCCGCAGGCCGAGAGGAGGGGGGAGACGGGGGCTGAGAGACGGAGGCGAACAGAGGAGGAGGAGGAGAAGAGGAAGAAGAAGAAGAAGAAGAAGTAGATAGCGCCCCCTCCTTGCTCTGTGCCCACCACCCACCTACCCACCCCGCCCCTGCCCAGAGTTCAGGTCTGCCCTGCCGCTCTATACCTCCACATCCTGCTGCACCTGACGTGAGCTAACAGTGCTTCCACATGGACGGGTTTTAAGAAAAGGAAACCGAGTTGGAGGCGGAGCCTGCAGTTAGTCGTGGGCGGATTACTTGTCGCCATCTCGCCAATGCCTAACTTTTCGTTCACCGAAAAATGGGCAGAGAGGCGGAGCACAGGCGGAGCTGGGGGTGGGTCCATGGTGCATGTCTTCTCTCCCTGTGGCTTTTTCAGAATTATGTCGTCCAAATAGGAAATTGAATAAATACCTGATGATTCTAAGGAGGTGTGTGTAAATAATCATAAAGAGTGACTCATTTTAAAAATCTATTTGCTCATTTAGAAACATCTTTTCGTTAATGGAGGTTTATGGATGAAAAGTCATTTCAAATATTGACTAAGAAGCGGCAGTACCTTCCTTTGGCCTTTATCTCTTTTTTTTTTACACAGTTCACTGCTCATTCGGTACAGTCTTTATAATACACACCCGTCATAGACACTAACATGCTCAGGGGCCCCTGAATATTTTTGTTTTGAGGCCCTGCAGTCCATGTTCATTTTCATTTCATTTAGAAGCTATAATATTGTTTATTTTTCCTGTCAGAATAAATATGTTTTTATTCCAGAATAGTAAAAAGTTCTATTCCCGGATTATAAAGTGCTATTCTGTCCGAACATTGTCAAATACCAAAATCCTATCAGCGTTATCTCGCTGCGGCGTATTTCATTTCAGGACACGGCGCCGTCTCCTCTGTGTTGCCTCACTTCATCCACTGTGTGACAGTCTATTTCAATAATCTACATGCGTGTAGCCACAAGGCAGAGATAGGCTCAGCCCGAGCATATCTAAAGGTGCAGTGTAATCCTGTAATATGCAGAGTGGTGAGGAAAATTCATTCTTCCCTCACGCCCATCGGGGTCTTAAACCCCCTGATGCAGCTGATAGGGATCTGCCGTTATCTCCACAACACAGAGCAATTTAGCACACTCACCCTGTCGCTCCTGCACACGCACAACACACACTCACACACACACACACACACACACACATATATACACACGCGCGCGCGCACACACGTATGCTCCCACACCTCTATGTATGTAAAACCAGAATTCAACCCCACGACCACCTTCAGCGCACACACACATTTGCACACAGCTGCCTCACTTGAAAACGAATATTCAAATGTATAGCAGGTCTCTCTCTCTCTCTCTCTTCCTGTGTTTCTTTCATGGCTGCAGTTCACACACACACACACACACACACACACACACACGCACATATTTTCCCCTCCTCATTCACTCTCTCACCTTCGATTCAATTAAGTAAAATACAATAATAATGTGGAGGAGGGAGGAGTGATGTTGAGGACACGAGAGAGAGGTGAGGAAACAAAGGAGGTGGAGGAGATCAGGGGACCTGGTGTTGGTTTTAGTCTAGTTCCTTCCTGTAGTGTTTGTCACGTCTGCTTTGTTGTTGTTGTTGTTGTTTACTCGAGGCCATATCTGCGATGTATCTGCTGGAAACTCGTCTGCTGCCTCGCATCCGTTTTCCTGAAGCATTTCAAGAGGCCGCGCTCTGCGTCCCTCGGCTCTCCAGCCTACAATCCTGCACTCAGGTGCGCAGCTGTACGTCCTCCCAGCTCGAATCAATATGTGCTTTGTTTTGCGGAGGCTGACATCACACGGAGAGAGAGGATCCTTGGTTGCGCGCGCGCGTGGGGGCCGCCGTGTTAATTCTGCGCACTGTAGATCCCCGCCGTGTTGATTGTGTCCCGTGTTGACTCTGGAGAGGCGGCTGCTCGCCTGCTTGTTGATTCGCTTGTGTACATCTGCTGTCAGGGGCCCCCCCAGTGGTGGCCCCGCTAAACGGGAAGAGCCTGTCTGGCAGGGGCAGGGTTGTTTGTCTGCTTCCAAACATATTGATCTCCTGCAGAAGGGAAAACATTAGCGATAGCGGCTGCACAGGCCGAGGCTGGAGGTGGGTAAATAGCTTTGTCAGGTCTGGTGAGACGACTCTGCCTTGTAGGAAATGAATAGCAGGTGTATTTGCTGAGCATTTGCAGGAGGGGATCTCCTGCCAGGCTGACGAGGCCACACTGGAGATGGGATGTCACGGCAGACATTGCCCCCCCACCCCCCACCCCCTCCCCCACCACCACATCCCCACCCATCCTCACCCTTTCTGCTTTTTGTAAATGTGTTTGATTGTCCGTGCGCAAAGTGCATTTCATTATTTTGTTATTTTTCTTTGCTGCCCCCCCCCCCCCAAAAGAAATAAATGAAATTCCTCAGTTTAATTCTGATGATCAAATCTATTTTACCAATTTGGAATTAAAAAACACATATTTCATTTTTCTTCTTGATTGACCAGAATTAATTAAAATAGAATCCCAGAAGTTAATTAATGGTCTTTGCACGTTACCTCCACTTTAAACACACACACACTCACACACACTCACACACACATGCAGCAGACAGACAGACAGACAGACAGACAGACAGACAGACAGGCGGGGAAAGAGAAGGAGTCCAGGGTATGAATATTTAACAGTAGCCTCTTGCAGCACAGAGCCGGCAAGTCATTGTCAAATAGGACTTAATCTTTTCAATTTCTGGGTGCAAATATTCACACTGGCCACTGTTTGTTGCTCAGATTAATGAGGCTCTCTGCCCATAATCCTCTGCTGCTAATTCAAGTGGCCGCCGGCGCGGTTAGCCAGGGGACGACGGGAACGCTGAGAGCACATACACAGCCGAGATTATTCCACCACCACATACCCCCCCCACCCCACCCCCGCCCACCACCACCACCCACCACCCCATCCTCTCCATCCCCTCCATCCTCTCCATGCCTTCTGCCTCCACTTTCCTTTTCCTCCAGCTCAGGCCTCACACTTTGCTGTGCTTTGCTGAGTCCAGCTCAGACAGATCCTCTGTGCCTGCTGACCGATGGCAAAGCCTCTCTCTTCCTCCACCCCCCCCCCCCCCCCCCCCCTCTCTCTGTCTCTACATATATATAAGTAGATTAATGTATTATTACTCATAATGGATATCTGAAAGGGAAATTAAGTGAGGGGGAAAATGCAAACACATCTCCTGATTTGATGAGGATCATGAAATGTTTGTTGACATCTTATAGTGAGAATGATGTAATCATCACTTTGCCTGTGTAAACAGTGAAGATAAGCCCACAGCCTCTCAGCCCAGTCACACTTGTAAAAAATTTAAAAAAAATAAAAAGGGAATGTTCAGAAAAATCCACTTTTAAATCATTTTGGGTAAATATGATCAGGGATGTGAACATTTCTTATTTTCTATTAATAATTGAAAAGTCACAACAGCAAAACTTTTCCAATTTTTTGTTGGTTTTTTTTCTGATGATAGATACATAGATGTGTTGTTTATTCATTTTGACACCACTTTGTGTCCGAGTTTCGGAATCATATCAGACAAGACAAAACTTGCTTTTGCAGATTTCTTTTTCTATTTATTTATTTATGGGTTTTTTTTCCCCCACAGAATCTACAGCGAACACCTTCCAGGCCTGCTGACAGAAATCTCCAGGTAATGAGTGCATTCATGTCTTAAATAAATACAGATGTATTTGTATTGTTGAAATGTGAATATATTTATGACGGACACAGATAACTTCGCCTCTTCACTGTGGTTTGTAACCATAAGTATCTGCCAGCTGCTGTTTCTGACCCTGGGCCACGCAGACACTCACGTCACCCCGCTGATCTTTCCTCACTGTGGCTGTGAGGAGGTCAGAGGTCGACACTCTGCACACGCCTCACTCCTACGACTCCTACGAGTTAAAGACTGGCGCCTGCTCCACCCCGACATTTACTGGGGTTTTCTTCCTTTCCTCTCCTCCTCCTCTCCTCCTCCTCCTCTCCTCCCTTCCCTCCTCCTCCCTTCCTCTCCTCCCGGTTACTAACCAGGGCTCTTTAACTAAAAGCACCTTCAGTCCATTGCTTGGTCCATTAGTGCCGGCAGTTGGTGGAGGCTGGGTGCTGGCGCCGCCTGTGACCCTACTCTGATTAATAGAGTAGGTGAGGGCAGAGGTGCACTGCACGCCCCCATTCATTACCTCATTAGGATGGCCCACACTGAAAGGTGATCTCTCTCATTATATCTCAATGACAAGGGCTGAACTCCACGCGGTGTGAGCCATGCAGTCAGGCTTTTTACCTGTGCAGCCACGTCCCTTCCACCCGTCTTTGTACACGTTTCCACATAAAGACACTTTAACCAGCGGTTGACTGCACCGAGGCAAAACTCAACCCCATCCACAGCCGCGCACGGTGACTGGTGGTGATTCACGTTCACCTGCAGCTGAATAATACCCCAATTATCTATTTGCAAGTGCTTTGCAGGATGCGGCGTGAGTGCGTGTGTGTGTATAGTGTGTGTGTGATTTAGAGCTCACGGGGTGAGAGGTGACGCAGCTTGTTTGACTTTGTCCTTTATTCTGTGTAATTGAGAGACGTGTGCCGTGTTTGTGATTTAAGAATCTCTGACATGTAGATTTGTCCCGATTGTCGCTTCAAGCTCTCATCATAACACTCACCCTGGTTCCCCATCGAGGTACTGAGGTGCTCCCTACAACTGACGCTTTATTCTTTAGAAGTTGTACATTTTAAAATGGGAGGTTTGAAACGTTGGGAAATTTGTAGATAAAAAAAGAAAAATAGCAAGACATTTTGAGACTCAAAATAGAAACGAAATGTAACTGATGAACAGATTGAGGTTCATATACAAAACTAAATAGAAATAGAAAGAAGATCATAATAATAATAATGAATAAAAAGAAATAGAAATTACACTGAATTATATCATACAAATGAATTATGAATACGATAATGAAAATAATAACATAGAATCATAAAAACATACACAATCTTGTATTTACCGTATGTTTTAAATCGCAAAATGTTTGCTCACATTCTTTGACCATGTTTCCTCGATTTCATTGTTTCAGCAGACACAGGTGGCAGCATTTCATATTTTACTTATCCACAACAGACTCCATGAAGAAAATCCAAAAAGCAATGAAATAATCAAACCCTGTCTCCCAGGAATTATGTTTCAAATTATAAAACTAAACTGCATGAGTAAATAAGTTTTGTGGGGGAATGTAATGGCAGGCTGGAGGCGACATATTTTTTGACTGAGACAAGCGCCGCAGTCATTAATGGCAGCAGAGCCACCAGGAGGCGGATCGAAGGAACGGAGGCCGTATGAGGCTCATGACTTGAACTCATGGATGTATTAATAGAGTAGGATGCAGCTCCTCCCCTCTGACTTGCAGCTAATCATTTTTTTTTCCAGTGGCCAGTTGCGGTACTACATGTTTTTTATGAAAATGTCGTAAAGGTCAGAAAAAGGCCAGAAAACGTCAGAGCCGTGCTCGAGCGCTGATGTTCCACGGGGCAAGAACATCAACTGAAGATTCCTCATTTCTCATGTCACTGAGGTTTCTGCTTCTGACACTTTTAGTGACTGACCTTACAAAGACGCCTCCCTCTCTCTCTCTCTCTCCCTCGTTCCCATGTGCAGCTCCCTGAATGACAGGACTGGGCGCACGAGCGGGACCATTCAGAGAAATGATGAACACCTGGAAGTGGCTGGACGACACAACGCTTGCCCCCCGGCTCATTGTTGGTTTGGGTCCGTCAGTGCACTTTCCTGAGGATGAAGGAAAAAAGGCTAATATGCGCGCGCCCTTGTAACCTGTGCTGAACAGTGCCTCTGTGGCACGATATCAGATGTTATTGTGGGCGGTGGATGTGCTTTAATGTCGTAGCGCTGACTCAGCGATGGTTGTTATGCAGCTTGTATAGCTGCAGTTTCCTGGGATCAGTCTTCACTGATGGACAGACCTGCAGGAGGGCCAGGTCAACCTGCCACTTCCTGTATGAAAGAGGCCTTCGAAGGATGTTGGTTTGATCCCAGTCCCAAAAACCTGCACTGCGCCGGTCATCAAGACTCCACGTGCACCATATAAACAAACTGTTTACCAATAACCACTGGTGATACCACCGCTATGACTACAACTGCAAATTCCTATAGGGTTTCTAAACAATTGCGAAGATCCTCATGTAGATCTTTACATGATTATACGAAACAATTTAGATCAAATGACATGACATTGATATCTGTGCGGGCCCGTGTGTCCCTGCTCACACATGCATGAATGTAACGGAGGCCTTGAATATTTATATATTTGTGAGCTGCGGCTCGGCTGCCTCCAGTGGGATAGAGGTATTGGTGGTGCTCAGCAGGAGCAGGGTGGGGGGGATGTGTGCAGGGACGGGGGGGGGGGGGGGGGGGGGGGGGGGGGGATGGAGGGAAAGAGAGAGTCCCTCAGGCGTGTCCGGGCTCTGATGGCTCCCCTGACAACCTCCTCTGTAATGGTCTCTCTCTCTCTCTGAGTGCTGTGAAATTGCAGGCCGGCTCTCTACAGCTGAGGACTCAGAGGAGACAAACGGCCTTTTAATTCAGAGCGCAGAGAGGTGACGGAGAGGGAGGCCCTAAGGGAGGGCTACCAATCAGACATCCATCATACTAACCTCTCCCTTGGGACTGGCCCTGCCAAAAGAGGGGGGGGGGCCCTGGAGGTGGTCTTGAGCATACATGTGCGCGAGCGGGTCGTATGTGTGTGCGCGTGTCTTCAGGGCCGGGGTGACGCCGTGTGCGCAGAATGGTGGCAGTAGTAGGGGGTGGGGGGTGGGGGGCGGGGGGCGGGGGGCAGGGGGACCCTGGGCTGCTCAGGTGTCCAGGCTGTCATGGTGTGGAATGGAGAAGTGAGGGTGGGGGTGAATTTGGTGCACAGGGCGTATATATAGTATATACATATATTTCTCCCTTCATTTCTCACATGTATATAGACCTTCTCTAAGTATATATGAATATCCATCCCTTCAATGTTGGCTTCCTGTTAGCCCAAAACTGCGCCATTCTTATTTGTTTATTTTCCTAAAACTGATTTTTAATCATGTGCCCTGTGCAGAAATTCAGTAGTAGTTCATTGTCGACAGTGCTTTGAGTATTTGTAAAGTTTCCTTGTACTTTTGCTGCGTTTAAAACCAAACAGCAGACAAACAGGGGCTGCACACCTGCAGGATATTTCGTGAAGGCCCCTCAGCTGCGTAAGAGGTGCCGACGCTCAAAGAACTTAAAATGCTGGTCCTTGAAAAATATGTGTTTGGTCTGGATCCAGGTGTAAACAGATTTAGTGTCCAAACAGAACCTTTATCCTCCAAAATAAATGTAGTGTATGTGAGAAACGTATGCATTGCAAATGATCAGCAGGTGACTTTATGTTTGGAAGTGTTTCTGTACACTCAGTGTATACAGTTTTGATATACTTTGATATTAGTACCTTTACCTACAATATGTACAGACTAAACCTGACCCAGAAAACCCAAGTTTTCTAATAGGGATCTGAAGATAAGAAGTAGAAAAGGAGTTGGAGGAGATATATATATATATTATATGTATACCTAAAAAATGTAGGAAAGGACACACAATCTAAAGGCATTGTAGTAGTGCATTAAAGTAAAAGTAAAACTTAAGTACTGAAGTTTTAAGATTGAAATGTGAGCTCCCATGAGAGATGAAGGTTCCCAGCAGGGCGAGTGTGTTTGTGTTGTAATTGGTTGATCCGCTCAGTCAGATGTCATTATGTGTTGATACACTGTCTACGAGACAGAGTGAGAGCTGTGTGTGTGTGTGTGTGTGTGTGTGTGTGTGCGTGTGCGCGCGCGCGCGCGTGTGTGTGTGTGTGTGTGTGTGTGAGCACGGGATGTGTCACTTGCACTGTAAACAGTGCAGCCTGTTGCTGTCCTTGGTAGGTCCTGCCTGTGGTACCATGGACAGCTCCCTCATGTCTGCCTGCAGGTGAGAGGAGGATCGGTGGGGAGAGGACAGAGCAAACACCTCCTCTATTTATTCCTCTGCACAATGGGACAGGGCTACATTCAGGCCCGGAGGTGAATGGACACATTTGCTTCACATGCTCTTTTTCCCACCAAGGCTTTTTGTGTGTGCACCCCCCCCCCCCCCCCCCTCCCTCACTTTTCCCTTTCTTTTTTCCCATCTAACTCATTTTTCCCTTTCTTTTTTTCGCTTTGTGTGTCTGTGCATGTGTGTGTGTGTGTGTGTGAGAGAGAGGGAGCGAGAGAGACAGACAGACAGACAGACAGACAGGGATGCAGCTACAATAAAGTTGTTTACATTGTCCAAAACCATGACATTGCCTGAAGGAAGGAAGGAAGGAAGGAAGGTAGGAGGTAAGAAAAGGAAAGAAAATGTAAAAATGACAGAAGAACAAAAATGACAGAGACAATTAGAAATATATATGTTTGAAAAATCTGGTAATGTTGTTGTTAAAAGTTCCTCATCACAAAGAATGATAAATGTAGCAGTTAATGTATTTAATCATGTAATTGAATAAAAGTAATGGTTACTTTCCTCTTAGTTGTCATAATCATGGATGGATGGAATTATAATTTCTATTTAAATAAAAAAATGTGAAAACAAAATCAGTCAAATCAGACAGATGGATAGATGAGTAGCTATAGCTCCTCCTCCTCTGAGGTGAATTAGCTTGTTGCATGTTTGCTTAAGTGAAACTAACAAAACACGTCTGAGGGTAAATACTCTGCCTCCCCTTCGATTGGTGGGCTCTCTGTTAAAGCACCGGGTGACCAGGCCTCTCCCTATTGATGAGCTGCAGCTTAATCCATCGCATTTCCCTGTAAATGGCTTTCTGCATGAGAAAAGGCCCAGCGCCCCCCCCCCCCCCCCCCCCCCCCCCCCCCCCATCAACCTCACCCTGCCTGCCACTGGCCACACAAGTGCGTAAAAAATCAGGTCTCCGGACACAGGGGCATTATATGAGCCCCTCCTGTGGCCCCTGCCCCATGCCTGTGGGTATTCATGATAAAAAGCCAGGGAAAGAATAATAATGATAATTAATAAATAAACAAAAGTTGCAGAGGGGTGGCTGCCATGTTGTCTCCACGACCCTGCGTGGAACCCTCTTGTGGCCCTCAGAAGCCCCACTGGAAACCCCCCCCCCCCCCCCCCCCCCCCCCCCCCCCCCCCCCCCCCCCCCCC